>CANSGD010001246.1:0-302873 GCA_947645195.1 Patellifolia procumbens | reverse complement strand
AATATTTCAAGTCAAACGGCTATGGTTTTGGCCCTTTGGGGTGGATTTACATTTGACACAGACTTGGAATTGTTTTTGATATCTGAGAACCATACATCAAGGAGTTTGCTACTTCTGTATGAAAGAAGTGAGTATTTTTGCTAGTAGTAACTGTGGTAGTTATTTAGGATGCTTTGTCTACTTACCAACACAGACACATGCACATATTTGCATTTTCCAGTGTTCTTCCTTGTGAGTTGTAACTTATCATGGTACTATGTTACTCAGACCCGGTACACTGCTTCACTTTATTGTGATCTTCTTTCATTTATAAACCCAGTGGCTGGTCCCCAGGGGTTTGGGGAGTAAAAGCAGTTACCTTTGTCTAATCTGAAATTGTGCAGGATGAAAGTTAATGAATGGTATTTATATCTAATGACAAATTTGTGTCTAAATAAATAAGCAGAAACCACGTATGGATAAATTTATATTGATAATGTGTTGGGTACAATCTCTGTATTCCAGTTTATATAAAAATAAACTAAGTCCTCGTTCTGTTCCTGCGAGCTTGATATCGACACGTGTTGATGACGGCGCCCAGCTTGGGTGTAGAATGACGGTTTATCAACATCAGCCTAAACTTAAGTGTTGGATGGCGTTTTGTCAACGTCAGCACGAGTTTGAGTGTAGGGTGACGTTTAGTCAACGATCAGCTCTTGAGGTTTAGTTTTTTGTTTGGGTTTATTCGAATGGCCGGACACAGCTTGGATCTCAGTCGAATGTGTTTGAGTTCTCTCCGAACAGTCGGCGCGAATTTGATGTGCTTATTGACCTACTTAGAGGATTTCCCAGAGAAATTTGTGGCTCTTGAGAATAATGAATCTTTCCAGCCTCTATAACTGAAGGTGGAGAGGTCTATTTATAGGGGATCGAAACAACCATTCATGGACTTAATTGAATGGTGTGAGCTTAGGCCCAGTTTATGACTTGGTAGTCTTTTTACCTTGTCCATTTAAACATCTGTTCTGGACTAGTTATATGGACAGCCCCAAATATTTTACAACTCAAATTATGTTTATTTAATTTGGGCTTTATTTAGGTAGGCTAAATTAATTAAATTGGGCTATTATTTCTTTTAGCTCAAAATTAATTGATTTAATTTTAATGTAAAACACTAATAAATTTTTAGTGTCTACAAATTGCCCCCCTCGAGACTATGTCACATACACGTTTCGGGGTGTTTGATTGTGACAAAGTCTCGACATCCTTGTCTTTTGGCTTGTAAGTCATTTTATTTTGAAAGTGTCATTTTGTCGTAACGGAAAGTTAGCAGATAACAAAATTTGCGGGAGCACAGCAAAAACATAATTGGGATGTTTTAGTATGCCAAGGTATTACCGTACTGGTATGAGTTTGAGTTTTTTTTAATTTTATTTTAATGTTACCTACTCGAAGTCTTACTCGTCGGATAACATAATATTGGAACCATGCCACTAACACAATTTGAGTTGTTGACGAGTACTTGAAAGATACGACTTTTAACTTAGAAGTCATTATTTTTAACAACTTTAATACCTCCAATTTTTTCCTTCATAAGAGAATCAGAAATATTTCATTTATATTTTAGAGAAGTGTATATTGGTAAGCTTAGGAAAACATTCCTACATTCAAGCAACCGTGATCATCCAAGATAATATCTATTCATAAAAAGATATCTTAATATCTTTCCATAATATCAAAAATCATAGATTAGTTCAACTTTTGCTTCTATATATGTGAGATTACACGTCTTCACAACAATGTCTTGCCCTTGTCTCTGCTATTAGCGTCGTGGACAGGTAATGATCTCACCCTTGCTCTTTCTACTTCCCTTTTAAAGTTGGATTTTTTGTTATTGTTTTGTTCACTAATGGGTGTGAATTATTATGTTGTTTTTTTGCCTTCGTTTGGACTCTTGTGCATCATCATCAATTCAACATCAATTAGTGTAATTCTCTTGATCCTTGTACTCTGCTTTCTTGTTTTTTTATGTTCTGTTTCTCTAATGACTACTATACTGAAGTGTGGAAACCACCATTAAAGATCGTATTTTTTTTGCTTCTTGACTATCTAGGGGGTAATTTCCTTGTACTCTGTTTTATTTACCCGTCACTCACTAGCAATCTAGCATCAATATAGCGTAATTCCCTTTCTCTTTCTACTTCCTTTTTAAAGTTAGCTTTTTTTGTTGTTGTTTTGTTCCAAGAAGCAAATTGCAGTAGTAGCAATTTTGTATTCTCCTTGATTGTTAAATGCTTGTCTTGATAATAATGGGTACATGATGTCTGCTGTATTTTGGTTTCAAGTTTTCAGGTTTAACCCTCCATATACGTACACTAACTTTAATTTGGTTATAGCAATTTATTTTACCCCCTTCTTTTTTTAACTATACTAATCATCACATCACCATGCGATATTGATTGTATAATGCTTAACGGTCTTGCAAAAAAATTTTTTTTTTGACTGACGATACCATATATAGCCTTTAATCACCATGATATGAGTTTCACATCTATTTGGCAGTTTTTTCTTTCGAATGCGATTCTCAAATTGGATGTTTGTAGTACTACAATATTTAAGAAGTCAGACACAGCTTAATCTCCCTTTTTTTTCAGTGACTGAATTTTGTGGTTTACCTCTTGTCGTTGACGCATAAAGTTTGACGGGACGCATTTTGAGTATGTCTCGCTAGTTTTCTTTTATTTAGTTAAATGCCCTTTTTTTCATATATGTATTGCATTTTTTTGTTTTGCTTCCTGATGTTTTGCAGGATGTGAGAAAAGTTGAAGGGGATCCCATCGTGATTGGCCATTCGTGAATACACATGTGAGCCAATCAGAGGTGTTAGGTCATCGTGTGTGCACTGTGAACCTGACATCTTCAGATGGTCCTTATGAAGACTTGAAGAGGGGACTTCATCGTGATTGGCCATTCGTGAATACACATGTGAGCCAATCAGAGGTGTCAGGTCATCGTGTGTACACGGTGAACCTGACATCTTCAGATGGTCCTTATGAAGACTTGAAGAGGGGACTTCATCGTGATTGGCCATTCGTGAATACACATGTGAGCCAATCAGAGGTGTCAGGTCATCGTGTATGCACTGTGAACCTGACATCTTCAGATGGTCCTTATGAAGACTTGAAGAGGGGACTTCATCGTGATTGGCCATTCGTGAATACACATGTGAGCCAATCAGGAGGTGTCAGGTCATCGTGTATGCACCGTGAACCTGACATCTTCAGATGGTCCTTATGAAGACTTGAAGAGGGGGACTTCATCGTGATTGGCCATTCGTGAATACACATGTGAGCCAATCAGAGGTGTCAGGTCATCGTGTGTACACGGTGAACCTGACATCTTCAGATGGTCCTTATGAAGACTTGAAGAGGGGACTTCATCGTGATTGGCCATTCGTGAATACACATGTGAGCCAATCAGAGGTGTCAGGTCATCGTGTGCGCACGGTGAACCTGACATCTTTAGATGGTCCTTATGAAGACTTGAAGAGGGGACTTCATCGTGATTGGCCATTCGTGAATACACATGTGAGCCAATCAGAGGTGTCAGGCCATCGTGTGTGCACGGTGAACCTGTCATCTTCAGATGGTCCTTACGAAGACATGAAGAAGGGACTTTGTCGTGATTGGCCATTCGTGAATACACATGTGAGCCAATCAGAGGTGTCAGGTCATCGTGTGTGCACTGTGAACCTGGCACCTTCAGATGATCCTTGTACCCCATCTGATCTTGGTATTTGCTTCCATTTTCTTAAGGTATGTGGCCTAACCCCCCTTTTTGTGTACATGAGGTGATTATTTGCTTGCTCAACCAATTTATTTCGATACTTGTTCCACCAATTTAACAAACAATATTGCTTCTGTTATTGTATGTGGCATTCTCATTTAACATTCATGCAGACCAAGAGTTTCACGATGACTTTTTTTTTTGTTTCACCGTTCACAATCTATACTCTTGCGTATTACAATGATTTTTTTTTTCTTTGTTTCGCCGTTCACAGTTTATACTCTTGCGGGACAGGAGTATTACAATTATTGTTTTGTTTCGCCGTTCACAGTTTATACTCTTGCGGGCCAGGAGTATTACAATGATTTTTTTTTTGTTTCGCCGTTCACAGTTTATACTCTTGCGGGCCAGGAGTATTACAATTATTGTTTTGTTTCGCCGTTCACAGTTTATACTCTTGCGGGCCAGGAGTATTACAATTGAGATTTTTTTTTTTGGTGGTGGTGGCTGCACTTGAATTTTTTTATTTTCCAAGCTGCCTACGTACTTGCAAAATGATTATCAAATGACCTTGCAAGATCAAGCCAACGTAGTTCAAGTGATGCAAATTCTTTTTTCTTTTATGCATGAGCAGTTTACCCTCCTACTTAGGAGCTTACATGAGCTTACAGCTCTAAGAATAATATCTCTTTAGGAACTTGCCATTGATAGGTCCTACACGTAATCCTTCAGCGTCGACAATTTTGTAGGCTCCATTAGTGTAGACCTCTTGTACCACATAAGGACCATCCCATTTTGAAGTGAATTTACTCCCTGTTTTGCAAGAAGTAATTATGGGCCTTCTTACAGCTAGAACCATATCTCCCACTTGAAAGGAGCGACGTCTGACTTTCTTGTTGAAGGCGCGTGACAGACGGGCCTGGTAGCACTCTGATTTTTGTTGTGCTTGAATCCTTTTTCATCAAGTGCTTCTAACTCGGCCAGTCGAAGGCTATCATTTTCATCACTTGTCAAACCTTCTTGTATGGCTATTCGTAATGAAGGGATTTGAAGTTCTAGGGGTAAAACAGCCTCAACACCGTACACTAACGCATATGGGGTTGACTGTGTTGCGGATTTGTATGTTGTTCTGTATGCCCAGAGAGCTTCCCCCTATTTTTTCATGCCAGTCACGTTTGGATTTGGCAACAACTTTGCTCAACAACTTGCACAACGTCTTGTTGAAAGCTTCGGCCAAACCATTTGCAGGTGCATTGTACATCGATGACTTATGTTGAGTGAACTTGAACTTCTCACATAAATTTTTCATCAACTTATTGTAGAATGGCGTTCCGTTGTCAGTGACAATTCGTCGGGGTACTCCATACCTGTATATAATGTGAGTACGAATGAAGTCAACAACATTCTCCTTTTTGACCTCCCGAAGAGGGATCGCTTCTGCCCATTTACAAAAGTAATCTGTAGCTGCCAAGATGTATGTGTGTCCCGAAGACGGTTTTGGCGTGATTGGACCAACTACATCAAGTCCCCATGCTTCAAAGGGCCAGGATGCCACATTGGGATGCAAGGGCTCTGGAGGTTGATGTATGAAGTTAGCATGATATTGACAAGCTTCACATTTTCTTGCATAATCCATGCTGTCTTGCACCATAATTGGCCAGTAATAGCCCATCCTTTTTATTCGGTCATGCAATTTTGGACCTGACTGGTGAGCACCACATACTCCAGAGTGAACTTCCTCTATTGTTTGCTTTGCTTCTTCATCTCCTAGACATCTCAACCATAGTCCATGAAAGGATCGTCGGTACAGTGTTCCCTTATAATGTATGAAGCGTGGGGCTCGACGACGGATCTCCATTCTGTGCTTTGCATCACTTGGCAGTTTTTCATGAGCCAAATAATCAATAATTGGTTGACGCCAATCTTCTTCGTCAATTTGATAGACGGATATGATGTCAACTTCTTCAACATCCTCTTCGTCCGAGGCGGCAATCCATACTTCTTCCATATCTTCTTCATCTGGAGCGACAACCCAGCGTTTGCAAACGGGTATTACTGTAGTGTCCTCTGCCCCTAGTGCCAAGGTGGCTGCAAGCCCAGCAAGTGCATCAGCGATTTTGTTGGCACTCCTTAGGACATGCTTTAACTTGAAGGTATCGAGCTTGTCGAGTAACTTCAATGCTTGTTTCTGATATGGACCAAATCTTCTTTTTTTACTTCATATTCCCCTGAAAGTTGCTTTAGAACCAACTCCGAGTCACCATAAATGTCTAAGTCTTTGAGTCCCATTTCAATTGCCATTTGTAGACCTAGTGTGAGCGCTTGATACTCAGCCATGTTATTTGTGCATAATTGAGTCAACACGAAAGAGTAAGTCAGTACATGCTTCTCTGGGGATATGAAGACAACACCTGCCCCTGCGCTGTCTCGACGAGCAGCACCGTCGAAGTACATTTGCCAAGGCGGGAGTATGTCAATGAAAAATAAATCTTCGTCTGGCAAGTCATCTGAAAGTTCCCACTCCGCTGGCACTGGATGATCTGCAAAGAAGTCGGCTATTGCTTGTCCCTTGACAGCCTTTTGAGGGACATACACGAGGTCGTATTGTTTCATAAGCATGGCCCACTTCGCAAGTCTTCCAGACAATACTGGCTTTGAAAGGATGTACTTTATTGGGTCAGCCTTTGAGATGACACGGACTGTATGAGCTTGCATGTAATGCCTTAACTTTTGAATTGCAAAGACCAAAGCAAGACAAATTTTTTCCATGGGTGAGTAGTTCAGCTCGGCACCTACCAAGGTTCGACTCAAGTAGTAAAGTGTCGTTTCTTTGCCATTTTCTATTTCTTGGGCACACATTGCCCCAGGGATCCCTCTTGAGCCGCAATGTACAAAATGAGCGGCTTTCCTTTTACTGGTGCCCCCAAGACGGGAGGAGAAGACAAGTACTTCTTTATGCTTTCAAAGCCTTTCTTACATGAATCATCCCATTCAAATGGGGCATCCTTTCTCATGAGATGACTAAAGGGATGACATCTCCCAGCTAGATTGGAGATAAACCTTCTGATGTACGCAAGACGTCCTTGTAAACCGCGCAACTCTTTAAGGTTTCTTGGTTCAGGCATTTCTTAAATTGCCTTAATTTTGGCTTGGTCAATTTCAATACCTCTATGCTTGACAACGAAACCTAGAAATTTCCCTGAGGTAACGCCAAACGCACACTTAAGAGGGTTCATTTTCAATTGACATTCCCGTAGTATTTGAAAGCCTTTACGAAGGTCACATAAATGGTTCTCCCTCTTTTTTGATTTGACCACCAAGTCATCTACATAACATTCCACAATTTTGTGCATCATGTCTTCAAAGATTTTATGCATTGCGCGTTGATACGTAGCTCCAGCGTTCTTTAACCCAAATGGCATGACCACATAGCAAAATATTCCTTTTGGGGTACGAAAAGCGGTGGCCTCTTGATCTTCAGGTGCCATGAGTATTTGATTGTAGCCAGCAGTACAATCCATAAAGGACAAGGCTTCATGACCAGTAGTAGCGTCAATCATGATTTCCGCCACAGGAAGTGGGAAATCATCTTTTGGACAAGCTTCATTTAGGTCACGGAAATCTACGCAGATTTGCAGTTGCCCGTTTTTCGTTCTCACTGGGACAATGTTTGCTACCCATGTGGGATACTTAACTTCACGAATGAACCCTGCGTCAATGAGCTTGTTTACTTCAGATTCGATCTCGGGAATCATTTCAGGTCTGAAACGTCTTTGGGACTGTTTCTTTGGGCTCATGCCTTTTTTGACGGCCAGTCAGTGGACAGCGACTTTTGGGTCGAGTCCGGGCATCTCCTTGTAACTCCATGCAAAGACATCTTTGTATTCAGAGAGCAGATTAAAGTACTCTTCTTCTTCTTCTTGTGATAGATGAGCACTAATATAAACGGGGCGTGGTTCGTCTGGAGTTCCTAGGTTCAACTCTTTTAGATCATCCACAGTGGCTTGCCCCCCGTCCTCGAGAGATTTAGGTGCCTCGTCTGTCTCTACTTCTTCGTCGCTATCATGAGCTTCATGGCCCGTGATATGATTTGAAGACACAAGTTCAAAATTTTCCTCTTCTTTTCTGTCAGACGGGGTACTCTGGTTGGTATGTACCACAACCCTCCCCTTCACTTTTAAGGGTCCATGCTCGATGATGTCTACCACTTGTGTGGGCTTCATGCGAGAAGGCACAACACTCTTAAGTTCACTGTCTTCTTTAACTTTGTCGTCCCTCCTTCCAATGCGACTCATCACTGATTGCCTTTGTCGATGGTTACTTGAGGCTGACACGCCTAGACGATCAAAAACTTGTGCTTTCTTCTTAAAAGGGAGAGTGTTTTGATGTGGAATGTGACTTTTTAAAACCACACCCTCTTTCTTTCCATTCCCTCTAAGCCTTCCAAATACGGATTCACGCTTCTTAGGGGCAGGTGGTTGCAATCGATCAAAAACTGACACCCTTGGATTAGCTGCATTATTTTCACCTTCTTTTTCTTCGGCCTCCTCAGCAGTAATATACTGTGCAGAAGAAATATTCTTCTTATGTCGTGCAGAAATCCGAATAGGTTTTGGAGGATCGAACCCCAAACCTAATTTAGTTGGTTGAACCACAGTACCTTGCTCTTGTAATCTCTTCTGCGTGTCATTAAGTCCATGAGATTTTGCTTCAATTATCTTCCCCATAGGTGCTGGGTTTTCAAAGTCATACCCAGATTTTGCCAAGAGCTTATAGGCATTAGGATCAAATCTACCCTTATTAAGCCATTTTCTTCTAGTTGTCTCCTTAGATTCTGAGATTGGAGGCTTGCAAATTTGACTTTGGTTGGCCTTAGACAAGGGAAGCATTGTTTCAGTCTTCAAAGTTTGAAGAGTACCTACGTCCACCCGTGCATTTATCTTTGGTTCAACTTTTGTATCTTGGCATCCTGTGAATGGGGACTCCCCTTCCTTACGACGAGACTTAGGAACATATCTCAAGACTGGAGTTCTTGACGTTGCCCCCACGTCTTTCATAGGTTGAGTGACACTTTGTTCATTCGTCATTCCCATGTACTGTTGCTTGGCATTACTAGGTGGCTTGCTAGAGTTTGAAGATGAAGGGACATCTTCATTTTTCTTAACGCCCCTTTTACCTGTCGAGGTAATTTGGGATGGTAACATCTCACTTGAGTCTCCCCCATCTTCAAAAAACTTAGCATCAGCGAAGTAGGAATCTGCTTTGCTAAAGGGTTTAACATCGGCATTTATTTTCTTCTCTCCTCCACGATAGTACTTAAGACATTGATGGAGGGTTGATGCGACTACACCATTTTCATGTAGCCAAGGCCTTCCAAGCAACATCTTATATGATGTCTTTGTGTCAATCACATGGAAGAGGGTGGATGAAGTTAGTTCTCCCATACTCAGGTCTAGGCGTATGATGCCTATTGCACGCTGACTATTTAGATCGAATCCTTGAATCACTATACGGCTATTAGACAACTCCTCCATTGTAATCCCTAATTCAATCATGGTGTTTTTTGGCATGATGTTGACAGCTGAGCCTCCATCTACTAAAATGCGGTTGATCCTTTGCTCAAGTATGTAGCCAGAGACAAACAATGGTCGGTTTTGAGGTTTTGAACCCAACAACAGATCCTCATCTGTAAAGGCTAAGGCAGAGTTACAAGATGCACAATTAGCAGAGCTTTCAATGAGTTCCTCAACCCCTTTTATCTTGTCAACATATAATTCTGGTTGTTGAAGTGCATGAGCCACTTGCTGACACATTTCTCGAGGCAATTTGAAGATTTGCCCCCATCCCATCCGCGTTGGAAGGGCCTCTAATACAGTTAAAACTTTTGGGTCCATTCCAGTTCCGGAATGTTGAAAAGTCAGTTTGAAAGACACTTTGCTCTCTTCAGTAGGAGAATTATCTTCCTCATTGTCCTCCATTACTTCTTGCTCATTCTCCACAAAGGAGACAATGTTGACAGTAACCACAGTGAAGTAATCTTCAGGAAAGAATTCCTCTAAGATTATGGGCGTAAGCGGTTCTTGTTCAAGTAAATCAATGGGAAGGACTTGTGTGACACTTTTCTTTGGCTTCTTCTTCCCTTTCGAGCGCTTAGGGCCCTTCTTCCTTTGTTTCTTCTTTTGTCGGCGGAAAGGTTGTGACTGTGGCCTTGTTTGCTTTCTAGGCTTCCTTCTTGTGACCAATGTCCACCCTTCGTCATCTTCTTCGTGAGGGGCGATAACCAAAGTTTCATGCTCAACATGTGACATGTTGGCCATTGGAGTACTTGGTCTTGCCACATACACAATCACAGGCTCCAAACTTCCGAACTGCAAAATTTGAGCTTGCCATGGAGATTCTATCACGGCGGATGCGTGATTAGTCTCAACTGTTTCATCAAGGTCCAACTCGATTCTTCCATCCTTTGCTAGCTGCATGATTTTTTCTTTAAGTGTTATACACTTCTCGATGGGATGACTAACCATCCTATGGTATCGGCAGTAGTTGGGGTCGGCAGTCTTGCCAACATCCGCAGGCCGTTTAGGTTCGGGAAGCTCGATGACCTTATTCTCAAGCAAGTCATCTAGCATTCCAGACAAGTCAGAATCTGGGAATGGGTACTTCTTTGCCTGCAATTCTTTTAAAGTGGGCCTATCCTTCTTAGGCTCTCTTGAGGATGAGCTCCTTTTGTCTTCAGTGCTCGCCTTTCCAGAAATCTTGACAGGCCCAGAAGTGGATGTGATCGACATCGACTCCTTAGTTGAACTTTTCGAAGATTTGTCGCCTTTCTTGAAATCTTTCTTTTCCTTCTTCATTTCATAAGAAGCATGACTTTTACCATGATTATTGGCTATGGTGAGCTCCATGTCATGAGCTCGAGTAGCCAACTCTTGAAAAGACCTAGGCTTTATACCTTGCAAGATATAAAGTAAGTCCTAGTCCATTCCCTGTATACACATCTCAACAGCAGATACTTCAGTCAAACGGTCTTTGCATTCTAGACTCAGAGCGCGCCATCGGTTGATGTAATCAATCACCGGCTCGTCTTTCCATTGATGAGTTTTAGTTAACTCAATCATGCTAACTACACGTTGAGTGCTGTAAAACCTATTCTGGAACTCTATCTCCATTTCATCCCAACTATCAATAGATTCCGGAGATAAGTCTGTGTACCAGTTGAAGGCGATGCCTTTGAGGGAGCGAACAAACTGCTTTACTAGCAAGTCGCCTGTAGTGTTGGCATTATTGCACGTCTCTATAAAGTGGGCGACGTGTTGTTTAGGACTTCCCTTCCCATCAAACTGCTGAAACTTGGGGGGTTGGTAACCATGAGGCATACGCAACCTATCGATTCTCTTGGTGTAAGGTTTCACATAGCGCTGACTACCTTGAGAACCTTCCCCAAGTTGACCCTTGACAGCGTTAGCTATCATATCCTGGACTTGTTTAGCAGTCAATGGAATGTGAGAGTTGTCTTTTACAGATTTATCACTCTCACTTCCGCTTTCACTGTCACTATGCTTAGATGATCCCTCCATTGAACTTTTCTCAAGCTTCTTGTTCAGGGTAGCGATTTGATCATTCTGAAGCTTGATTTGAGCATCCTTTTCTTCTCCATCTTTTACCAATTTCTGCAGTAGATTATTCATCTCAGCAAGTTGCTCTTCAACAGTTTTTGTTGAAGTCACCATGACAGCAGCAGTGAATGACTTAGAGACTTGAGATGATCTTTCTATGTCAGGGGTATCCAGAGGTGAAGAGGCAGAGGAATCACTACTGGATTCAGCATCACCGTCAACCCTAAATGGGCTAAAGAGGGGACTGGTACGAACGACCAATCTCTCTGACTGTTCAGTTGCAGTTTGCTTCCATTTGAGGGGAGAAACAGATGGTTGGTCAGATTCAGCTGCAGAGCTAGAGCCAAACACTGGCACTTCACGCTCTTTGCGAAAACAAGACGTGATGGCATTTTCAGAAACAGTTTGCCTAACTGATTTGCGTTGACGGGTAGGGATTGTCGCAGCTCGAAGGCTTGCAGCAGCAGTGGCGACAGCAACTTTCTTCATTCCTCTTGTGTTTACACCAAGAGTCTGGTCGGCAATGAAATCACCCAGCGTCACAGTCTTTCGCTGGGTAGCGTCAAAGTTGTCAGTGAACTCAACAATGTTCTTCCTTGAGGCCATTGATCTTATAGTAGTTGATTTTTTTTTCTTTGTGAAACAGAGATGAGAGGCAGAGATATCCCACCGGGCGTGCCAAAATTTGTATACAGCAAATTTCGTAGTCTAAATAAATAAACCAAGAAATAACGTAACAAAGATAAATTTATATTGATAATGTGTTGGGTACAATCTCTGTATTACAGTTTATATAAAATAAACTAAGTCCTCTGATTCTGTTCTGCAGCTTGATGTCGACACGTGTTGATGACGACCTTGACTTGGGTGTAGGACAACGTTTTATCAACGTCAACCTAAACTTAAGTGTTGGATGGCGTTTTGTCAACGTCAACCTGAGTTTGAGTGTAGGGTGACGTTTTGTCAACGTCAACCTGAGTTTTAGTTTTTTGTTTGGGTTTATTCGAATGAGGGCTGACACAGCTTGAATCTCAGTCGAATGTGTTTGAGTTTCTCTGAACAGTCGGCACGAATTTGATGTGCTTATTGACTACTTCTAGAGAGGATTTCCAAGAGAAATTTGTGAGCTCTTGAGAATAATGATCTTTCCGACCTCTGTAACTGAAGGTGGAGAGGTCTATTTATAGGGGATGGAAACCCTTCATGGACTTTTGGTGGTGTGGGCTTGGGCCCGTTTATGACTTGGTAGTCTTTTTACCTTGTCCATTTAACCATCTGTTCTGGACTAGTTATATGGACAGGCCCAAATATTTTACAACTCAAATTATGTTTATTTAATTTGGGCTTTATTTAGGTGGGCTAAATTAATTAAATTGGGCTATTATTTCTTTTAGCTCAAAATTAATTGATTTAATTTTAATGTAAAACACTAATAAATTTTTAGTGTCTACAGTATTATATTCCAGTATTTGCAGGATTACCATTTCTGCTGCTTCTGATTGGGGAAGAATATCTTTCATTATGGTGCTATCAATTACAAAGCAGTTTTTATGATTGAGATCTGAGTCTTTTGTATGATGTAGATGGATGGATATGTCGCAGGAAGATGGGCATTAAATCTGTAGTTGGCTCCTATCTAGATCCTCTTGCCGATAAGGTAAAGGAGCTAGATTACCCTCTTTCGAGCTTCATTCGCTGACAGATTTAACTCAGTGCACATAAGTTTTCTGCTACTCTTAAAGGTCTGCAATAATGCATCTTGATGGTGCAGGTTCTGGTTGGATGTGTTGTTGTAGCTATGGACCTATGGTAGAGAACAGTCTTCTATACCGCAAGTGGCCTATCTGTTTACATGTGATTAACAAAGAGGTTTCGGTTAGTCTATTACTGACTTTCCATTTGGGCATTGTTCTTTTTAAAGACATGAATTCACTGCCTTTGCTGAGCATTTACATACACTGATACACAGGTCTTATTGCACACTGATTTCAGCAACATCTTGCTGAGTGATTTCCATCATACTCAGCGATAAAGGAAGTTTTGAGGTTTTCCTTGAGTAGTTGCTTCTTAGCTCCTTCATCTGATATTCTTTACTTTTTATGTGGAGGTTCTTCAGTTTGAAAAACAGACCACTGCCAACTTACACAGTGAAGGTATTTCTCCCATCACTTCTTTATTTTCTAGGTCCTTTTGTTGTTAGCGGTTCAATGCGCATGAATGTATGATCTTTTAGCATCACTTAACTTTGATGTATTATATGGGCCTGGTGGTTTGTTTCAAGTCAGGGGTATGTGCTTGTGAATTTGTTCTAGTTCATAGATGATTTGGTTGGTCCAAGTACACGCCTCATATGTCTTTGCTGTAATCTAGGCTTGGATGTAAATTCTAAAGCTTCAATTGTAATGTGAAGCTGGACTTTTCAGCCTGGTGGTGCTCAGGGATGTAATGCTTGTTGACGGTGCTGTATACAAAACAGGAAGTAGCTTAAGTTGGCAGGTCAGTCGTTCCTCACATGAATGATAGATTTCTTGATTTTTCTGGTTTATAATCATATCTTTTATCTTTACAGTGGAAGAGCTGGTATGACTTACTCTAATCTTGATGGAACTCGTCCTGAAAAGGTTGAGCTCTTATTTATAAGCAAGGTGAGTTATGTATCTTTTCTGGAGCTCAGTTACCACTTACTTAGTATTAGATTCGTTCTTATTAGATTAAGGTGTTATGTGTCTTCACTCCCTAATATGTTTTTTTTGTTCACCTACACAAAAACTTTACAAAAGTTGATTGAGGGTTGTCAGATACTAAATTCCAATTTTGATGTTGATAAATTTTTTCAGAGCAAAATATAAATCGAGAACATCAAATCAGTTCGTAAAAGTTTACTATATGGTCAAGGGATGTTATCAAATTTCACTGGTTGCCAGTCACCTCATCTACGAGGCTATGAGTGGGTTTGCTGCTTGGGTAAATGCAGTTTTCCAACTCATCTTAGTTTTTTTTTTTTTTGGAAAGGTAATGTGGTTAAACCCCGGGTCGAAACCCTGCACGGCTCCACTCGGCCCGGATAAGCGGGCTAGGCTTTTGAGAGTAGAGGGAAGGGTTCCTTCCTTACCACTAGACCAAGTACTACTTGGTTCCAACTCATCTTAGTTGCTTGCTACAACCTAAACTAGGAACGTGAGAGACTCAGGCATACATTACTGGTCTAAGGTAATACTCCCAAAAGAGATTTTATATATACTAGTATTTAATACCATTGTATGCATCATGAGCTACAAAGCAAAGCTGTATAAATCTGATTTGGTGCAGCTGGCTGGTGGCTTCTACAACAGCGGGTTCTACAGCAGCATATGGAGTTCAATACATGAATAACAGGGCCATCTCTGGACTCTGGTGCAAGGAGTTTTTGAAACGGAAAATTCACCTGTAAACCCTCTTGAATCGAATGATGTCGCATGATCATGAAAACAATCTGCACAAAGCTATGAAGGTTGGCTTATCAGATGATCTTCTCTACTTCGTGCAGTACTTCTGCAGCAAAGTTTGGTTTTAAATGCGTGCATTGGTTGATATGGCCAGCGGCGATCCATGAGTGGTAAAGATTGGATTGCCTTTGAGTTCCAGTAAGTAGTGAAGATGAGGGTGTACCAGACTCCTACCTGTTGTGTTGCAGGAGACAGCTTGTTAAGTTTGATTATCTGATTTAGCCTGCTTTCATTATAACTTTAGTTAGGAAACTATATTGTGTAAACACATGTAGGAGGGAATTTATATACCTTTTTGTATATAATTTCCAACAAAAATTGATACTCTGTAGCTACACCTATTATTATAGGATATTAAGATTTCATATTCTTTACTAAGTAACAAAGCAATAGTTTTTTTTTATCATCATTGAAATCTTCGTTAACCTTTAGCTCAGTCTCGCGGTCTCACCCTTTCAGCTAGTTAAAGCACTTCTCCATTGCGATAATATGTTAATAACCACTTCAACTACATGGGTTAATAGTTCCCCCCATTTGCTCAAATGTATCGATGGCATTTCGAGTTTATACGGCAAAAGTTGTAAAAGATAGCGGTTTATAATAGTAGCAGTAAAAAGCGATTGCCAATCGCTGTAAATGTAAGCGCTCTTGTAAGATGGGTATCATTTGGCAGCGGTTGGTACCAACCGCTATGTATTGCACGTATGATATAGAAGTCAAACATATAGATTAAATATCGGATTTTGATTAACCTGTTAGTGCTATAACCGGGAAACAAGATGAACAACAATAATAATAACAACGAACAAGAACGAATCCTCAAGGAGTGTTGGGAACACTTTTCCAAAAGCAATATTCCGACCCTATACGAAGCACGGGTTACACAGAATTCACTTCTGAGATACAATGAAGAACAACAAGAGTCACGCTCATATGAATCTTGTCAAATGAGAACAAGCTTATTGCAGTTTTGTATTGATGAACATTGAGATAAACTTGAGAGTGCCTTTTGAGAGAATAAGAATAAACTTATAAAACCTCTACCTTTTTATCAGTGGTCAAACTCCACTTATAATGTATGTTGAAACAAAAGAAACCGGCCAAAAACCGCTCAAAGAGCATTAAACTGTCAAATAAAGACGTACGCAAAACCACCCAGTCGCGACTCGCCATAATGATCACGAGTCGCGACCTTAAGGAATTCTGGAGCACCACCTGGTCGCATGGGGTGACCTGGCTCGCGGCCCTCGAGCCACCCCTGCTCCTTCCGTTTGCTTGGCTTGCTTGCCCACTTCGATTCACACAAAGCTACTTGGTTTCTTAAGTTACAAACAACCAACATACATATCTTAACATTACTCAAGACGCGACACCATAACCAAGCGTCTCAAGTCAATGTTACATGAAAATACTATCTACTAAATACTCTAAAAATCCAACAATCCTCCCCCATTTAGAGTATTCTAAAAATATAATTAGCACTTTCCATCATCAAAACATACAATCTCATGCATCAATGAAAGTGGACAAAGACTTGAACTTCAACCTAGTACAATACACATTCCAAGCATCCGTATCCGACTGGTGTCGCAAGCGATTGAACCAATCTCAATACAAAGTGGAAAACTTGAAGATACCATACACACAAGATTAACTACTTGAACTCATTAAACTTGACACTTAAAGCCATGTGTCCGTATCATCCATAAGTGTATCATAGCTATGCCCCTATAGCTACTTGAAGCGGCTAAACTTCACCCTTACATAGGTAGAACTCTTAAACAAACATGCTACTATGAAAGAGCATAACAAGAGAACTATTAAGATGTACAACGTCTTTACCACATCATAGTAAACAAGAACAGTACTTGAGGATGATTATAAAATGTTCTTCAATCATCAAAATGAAGGAATTAATCTTATTGAACTTAAGACCCAATGTCTTATTGGGCGTTAAGTTAAGATTCCCTCATTCGTGATTAATAAAGGGCTCCAATCTTAAACCGATTGCCATCCTCTACACCGTATCTCTAGCCAAGGCCTTAGAAAAACAATCCGCTAGATAAGACGTGATCCGCACATAGTCAACAGTAATAACACTATCCTTGATAAGTCATTGAATGTAACTATACCACACCAAAGTGCCTTGACTTATCATAACAAATGACTATAAGCGCTTGCCAAAAGCTGGCCCTACTCGCAATGTATCGGTATGGGCAATATCGGGTTTGGCAACAAAGGGATCTCAATCATGAGATTCTTTAACCATTCCGCCTCTTTACTAGCCGAGGAAAAAGCAATGAACTCCGAAGTCATGGAGGAGTCCGCTATGCAAGTTTGCTTCTTGAATGCCCAAGAAATAGCACATCCCCCAAGTAGAAAAACGAATCCACTTATGGAAGAATGATCCTCTCTATTAGAGATCCAACTTGTACCCGAATAACCTTCTAAAACCGAAGGATATCCACTTTAGGATAAACCATAGTGCTTGGTTTTTCCCAAATACCTTAAGACACGACGAATAGCATGCCAATGCTTCATACTAGGGTTACTAGTATACCTACTAAGCTTGCCTACCGCAAATGTGATATCCGGCCTAGTACTCGTCATAGCATACATCAAACAACCTATGACCCGTGCATACTCAAGTTGAGATACCGCACTACCATCATTCGGCATTAATTTCTCACTTGGGTCCATAGGAGTTGAAACAAAAGAGCAATTACTAACATTGAACTTCTTAAGTACTTTTTCAATGTAGTGTGTTTGTGATAAAATCAACTTTCCATTGCTTCTTTTAATTCTTATGCCTAGAATGACATCCGCTTCTCCTAAATCTTTCATGGAGAATATTGATGATAGGAAAGCCTTTGCCCACTTAACTTGTGACAAATCAGTCCCAAAAATCAACATGTCATCTGCATATAGACAAATCATAACACCATGACCTAAGTCATTAAATTTTCTATATACGCACTTGTCCGAATTATTCAACTTAAATCCGTTAGACAACACAACCTCATCAAAATTTTGATTCCATTGCTTGGGTGCTTGCTTTAGCCCATACAAAGATCTAACGAGTTTGCAAAATTTGCTTTCTTGACCTTTCACGACAAACCCTTCGGGTTGTCTCATGTAAACCTCCTCATCTAGCTCTCCATTTAAGAACGTTGTCTTAACATCCATTTGATGGATCACAAGGTTGTGTATAGCCGCAAGAGCAATCAACAACCTTATAGTAGAGATTCTAGCAACGGGTGCATATGTATCGAAGTAATCGATACCCGGCTTTTGGGAAAAGCCTTGAGCCACTAACAGGGCTTTGAACTTATCAATAGTTCCATCAATTTTCATTTTCTTCTTGAAAATCCATTTACACCCAATTGGTTTACACTTGGGAGGCAAATCCGCCAAAACCCATGTGTTATTCCCCATGATGGAATCCATCTCACCATCAATAGCTTCCTTCCAAAAAAGGAGTATCTTGAGATCTCATGGCCTCATCATAAGTCAAAACCTTCCACATTAAACACATATGGAAACTTAGTTAATATAGAGCTCCTAGATCCTTCAACTAAATATACATGAAAATTCGGGCCAAAGGATTTCTCCTTTCTTGCCCTTTTACTTCTCCTAGGTTGTGATGAAGTCGATGCTACATTCTCATCTAGAGTTTGTTCATCGAATTCTTAATCATTTAAAGACCGATCAACTTCTTGAATAATGGTACTTGGAGTTACATCCTTTGATCTAGGAATTGATGAATATCTATTTTCATCAAAGATTACATCTCTTGACTCCAGAATAGTGTGAATTGACCAAACGTCACTTTGCTCTATAACATATAACCTATATGCATTGCTATGAATAGCACACCCTATAAAGATGCATTCAACTCCCCTTTCACCTAACTTTTTACATTTAGGTTCCGCAACTTTTACAATTTCCCTACAACCCCAAACTCTAAGGTGACTTAGATTTGGTTTTCTTTTGTATCATAATTCATAGGGTGTAACTTTGTTCTTTTTCATAGAAACGTTGTTTAGTATATAAAAAGCCGTTAAAACTGCTTCACCCCAAAATCCATCACTCAAACTCGAATAAGATAACACAGAATTTACCATTTCTTGTAAAGTTCTATTCTTTCTTTCCGCTATACCATTTTGTTGTGGTGTATAAGCCGCGGTTGTTTCATGTATAATTCCTAATGATTGGAAATAACTAGGATCATGGTATTCACCACCCCTATCGGTTCTAAACCGTTTTACTTTGTCATTTAGTTGCAATTCAACTTTGTTTTTATAGATCTTAAACTTATCGATCACTCACCAAATCAAGCAAACTAGTATCCCTTTCCACATAATTTGGGAAAGAATTCCTAGTTATCTTAGTAAGCATGCATGTTCTACATTTCTCTATACTTGAATCAAAACTAAGAATTAAATCATCCTTTGACATAGAATATAACTTTCTATAATTAACGTGACCAAGCCGAAAATGCCATAGAGAAGAATTGTCATTAACAATGCACCATTCTATTTCACCACAGAATAACATCAATAACTAAATTGAACATTGACATAAGCTACATAATCTATTAAAACAAAGATTATGAACTTCATGATTAATTGATTGCAACAATCACCACGCAAAACCGTATGTCATAAAAGATTGACTTTCATTGCAATTACATCATTCTATTAAACCATAGAATAATAACAATACTTGAATTAATCATAAATATATGTCAAAATTTCTTTATACCAAGGAAATCAAGATTAACAAAAATGTTACAATGAAAACATGTTAACCAATTTTTATCAAAGTACTATATGGCATACTAATAGTCTAAAAATTAGTAAATTGATACTATAAACAAAATGGTCATCACATGCATAACGCAAAACAATAAGCATGATGAATAATAAGATAATACACATGTCTTCAGTTACTAAAGTAATGTTTGCATGCAATTAAGAAACTAAACACATAACTGACACTTTATCAAGCAAACCAAATTTGCTTACTTTACTAACCGTCACAAATGCACGCAAAACATTAAACCATGCTATAGCACAAAACTGACATGCATTTCGGATAGAGAGACATCAAATACTAACTGCTAAATGATTTGGATTTGTATTACCTTTGACAAATTGCTATGATTACACTATCATAGATTTATCCAGCTAAAATAACAAATCTCATATTGTTAATGCGTAACTTATATTAATACCGCCCATTTCATGAACAATAAACTTTGTTCATCCATTAGCAATGCTAAGTAATTACATGATTTTAACCAATCATCATGATTTTACCAATCAACTTCATGGGCGTATATACATGGCAAATCATCTCTAAATATAAACATGACATAATCAATGAACTTTGATAATACATGTCAAAATTTAAACCATAGAGAAACAATTAAATATATACTTATTAAATAATAAAATGAGAAACTTGTAACTTGAAGTGTCTTCAATCAAGCATTGAAATATAAGAAACAAGAACCTCCATTTGTTCCCTACTAAAATCTCCATAATCTCATCATCTTCTTTTCATCTTCGAAAATACTACGCCTTTGAATGTGGTTGGAAATTCGCTGTCATAACATAGATCGTTGCCATCTTCGAGTAATATTGCTTTTGGATTGTTAGTGCTATAACCGGGAAACAAGATGAACAACATTAATAATGACAAGAACAAGAACGAATCCTCAAGGAGTGTTGGGAACACTTTCCTAAAAGCAATATTCCGACCCTATACGAAGCATGGGTTACACGCAATTCACTTCCGAGATACAATGAAGAACAACAAGAGTCACGCTCGTATGAATCTTGTCAAATGAGAACAAGCTTATTGTAGTTTTGTATTGATGAACATTGAGAGAAACTTGAGAGTGCCTTTTGAGAGAATAAGAATTAACTTATAAAACCTCTACCTTTTTATCAATGGTCAAACTCCACTTATAATGTATGTTGAAACAAAAGAAACCGGCCAAAAACCGCTCAAAGAGCATTAAACTGTCAAATAAAGACGTGTGCAAAACCGCCCAGTCGCGACTCGCCATAATGATCACGAGTCGCGACCTTAAGGAATTCTGGAGCACCACCTGGTCGCGTGGGGTGACCTGAGTCACGGCCCTCGAGCCACCCCTTCTCCTTCCGTTTGCTTGGCTTGCTTTCCCACTTCGATTCACACGAAGCTACTTGGTTTCTTAAGTTACAAACAACCAACATACATATATTAACATTACTCAAGACGCGACACCATAACCAAGCGTCTCAAGTCAATGTTACATGAAAACTATCTACCAAATACTCTAAATATCCAACATAACCAGAGTCTTTGGATCTTCCTTTCTTTTGTGGAAAACTTAATTAGTTCATCCAAATTTTATTTAAGTCTATGTAGGAACTGAATCTACATATATGTGCAAAGACAAATTGCTCACCATTTGAGCTTACAGGCTTGTATTAGAAAATAACCTCAAATAATACTAGAGGACATATTGTAATAATACATGATCATGCCTAAGAATATTGGAAGCTTATACTTCATCTTTAGGATAAATCACATCTTACCACCTAGACTTTTCATGTTTTCAGAAACTCCCACCTTAATGATTGTTTTAAAAAAAAAATCCACCTACCATTTCCAATTTTATTAAAAACTACCACCATTTAACGGTTTTTGTCAAATTCTGTTAAGTGGGTCTTGCATATACATTTCTCCAATGAAATCGAACTTGAAATAGTTGTAATTTTTTTCCAAATAATTGTAATTCGTTCCAAATTTGCTCCAAATTTATTGAGATTTTGCCCTTAAATTGGTGAAATTGACTTCTAATTTCAACGTAAATTAATAATAAAATGCATATGTGGGGCCCATTTAACAGTTTGTTAACAGAATTAAACAAAAATCGTAAGCGGTGGGAGTTTATAATAAAATTGGGAATGGTTGGTGGAAATTTATAAAAAAAAATCATAAGATCAGAGTTTCTAAAAACATAAAAAATTTAGGTAGTTTTGAACGAAAAATCCTTAAGAATATTATAAATTCCCCTCAAACAAAAAGCAAAAAGAAATATAAACTTATCTCGCGTCTTAGGAAGGAAAATTAAACATTGCCATGAATCGACGCATAAAGTTATGTCATTCCGAAGCACGATTACATTAATAATTATATGGGGTCTCAGCAGAACTCCACAAGCAAAACGTCATGTCATAATGGAACAGGCAGACTGGGTCAGGCAAATCCAACCAAGCAGCACTGGGAAGATCCCCTCGAAGGAAAATAAGACTACTAGTGTTTGGGCTAATAAGACCTAATACTTAATGTTTGGGCCCATATCAATCAAGACGTCCAATAATGAGCCTAGGTAAACATAAGCCCAAGTCTACCATATAAATAACCATGCCCATTCATGAGAAAGGTATTTTCACTTTCAATTCCAAGATACACATACTTAGCACTCGATCTTACTTGTAGCTTTGATCTTATGATCCTGCAATCGACTTAGGTATCGAAGGGGCATTCCTCGAAATACAACTCAGGGTAGTGTTTGCTTTGTAGGTTGCCCCCACAAAGGATTTTGGATGCCATATTTCCACCAGCATCGCACCACCACATTCGTCGTGACTATTTTATACATAACAATTTGGTGTTAGAAGGAGGGCAAGAGTAGAAAAGTCCAATCTGGTGTCTTACTCAAGTATGTCCACTTCTAGTGAATCCCAAGAAGAGAGTTATTCCCCAACAAGGGAAACTGTTAAATCGAGGAGAGTGGAAGTCATGCTACTCACCCTCGAACTTTATGTACTCCGTCAGAGACATTTAATTATTGTTGAGTCAATAGATTAATGTATTTAGGAGAAAGTCAAAGTGTTGACTAATATGTTCCCAAAAGTCAAGAGTCAAAGGTTGATGTGAAGGCTATTGATCAAAATATGGCAAGATATGGAAGAAAGTCAATGAAAGGAGAAAAGACAACATTTAACCTAATAAGGATGTAGTAAGTTGGGGCGTTGCAGTCGTACCTCTTTTCTGATGGGTATGACCGGTCCGATTCCGAACTCTTGCAAAGAACCTGCAAATGAACCCTGAGCCCCCGGGGGTGTCTCGGGGGCGGGGCCTCTAACTCTCAATGTGAGTGTGGATGCGGGGAGAGAAAAGTATGAGTTCAATGTAAGTCCATATGTGAATATGTGACAATGGATTCTTTTACTTTAGCCCTATTACTAAGGATTTATATGGTGAAATGAGTGTGGGCCTTTTGCTTGAGCATTGGGCCGTCTAACCTATCTTCCCAACTCGTGTTGGGCTTCTATGTACTCGAGAGAGTATATTTATACACATACCACTCCAATAATCCTAAACCAAGTCAGATTTCTTCAAACTTAAAATCCTCACATTGAACTGGTAATAACTAGATAAGCATACTTAACCTGAAAAAATCACATAAAAAATTTAAATAGTACAATAATTCGTTTGATTGAAATTCAAAAAGGACAATTAAGAAAGAAAACTTTTCTTGAGTAAGAAACTCTCTAATTTCTAATTCAAGTCCACTATCCAATATTCATTAGAAAGTTCAAGTTTAGCATATATATATATATATATATATATATATATATAGAAGTAGGGTCATATAAAATGATTCTTAAAATGAGAAGTGTGAGAAGGATTTTTTGTTTATATATTTTTTTATTGGATATGCAACTTTTTTTATTATGTGCATTTTTTTTGAGCCGAATGCGCATCTTATTGTTCAAAAACATATACTTATAGCTCTAAAAGAAAACTATGCAAAAATATGGATATTTTTTGAACTAAATGTGCATATTTTTTAAACTGGATATGCATATTTCATATTTTGATCTATAAATATATGCTCTTCAATGTTAAACTGCACATTCAGATAAAAATTTGCACATAATAAAAAAAACTGCACATTTAGTTTAAAAATATGCACATTTATTTCAAAAAATATGCACAAAAAATCATTCTCGACCTTCTATTAATTTCTAGAATCTTTTTATTTGATCCTAATTCTATATATAGAGGTAACATTTTAAACATTAGTACATTATACACACAAATTAGCTAGCATAATATTTCTTATTAACTTGTTTTAGTAACCCATCTCAAATCTATAACAAGTTATGTCATTATAATAATAAAAAATTTGTTGAAAACTACCTATATTTGGAGCCCTTTTGTGAATAACTACTTTGTTTCAAAAAAAATAGAAGATAACTACCTACTTTCATGAAAAACTTTTGGTATCACTACCTTATGATCTTTTCCGTCAAAAGTTAAAAGCAACTTTTAAGGGGCCACAGAATTACGCAAAAAAAAATAAAAAATGACTACCTACTTTATTGAAAAACTTTTGGTATCACTACCTTGTTAAACGTTTTCTGTTAAGTTCTTCACGTGAGTAGGTAGTTATTTGCTTTTTTAAAAAAATAGATTAGTTATTCACAAAAGGACTCCAAATGTAGTAATTTTTATTTCAACAAAAATCCTAAAAAAAATTACAACTAAGGTCAATTACTTTGACAGACTTATTTCACTTTGTTTTACTCATTAATTATTTAAATATATGTGATAGTAATACTAGGATTTCTCACACATTGTATATTACACACCCCATACTACTTCTTATGTTCATAAATAATCTACACATTTTACTTTGGGGGAAAACTAAAGACAAATTACAAAAAGTGAGAGAGAGAGAGAAAGTAAAAAGCTTGAGAGATAAATGGAAAAGGTATGAAAGGAAAATTTTAATGTGGTTATTATCAAAAAGTGTAACATATGGGTGATAAAAGATGAAAAAGTAGACGGAACATGCTATAAAAATAGAAACATCAACAATGTGTAGACCAAAAAGAAAGAAAAAAAAGAAATGTGTGTAAGTTATCTAAGAGTAGAGGGAGGTACAATTATCTAAGTAGCTCAATTATTACACAACTAGTTTTATATGCACGCGATGCGTGCAACTGTTAAAAACTTGATCAATAAAAACTGAATTATTTAATTGATAAAGCTTTTAAGAGATTTTTTATTTTTTTTTATTTTTGGTGTCCACCCCCACCTCTTCCCTTATATAATAGAGATCTAGAACATCTCAATAAATTAAAGTTGATCAAAACGACTTTGACCCACTATAAGAATAATAACCTTAAATAATGTCCAATTAGGTTTTTCGTAATAATAATAATGACACACTGAAAAGAATGATCTGATCTAAAAATGCATCCAATCAAGTGCTGATAAATATAATGGTGATTCGTTAAACATGCTAGAACCATTCAATTCCAAGAACAATTTCGATAAGCCTTAATCCGAAGCATAATCGAGAATATATAAGCTACAAAATGACTTCGACTGGAAATCGAATTGGCATGACCTAGAAATAATTCGAACGCATGAACCTGATTCGAAGTCCACCAAACTCGAGTGAAACTTTATTCGCGCAAACCCCAACCCATCTATAGCTAGACCTGGCAAAGCTAACCTGATCCGAATAACCCAGCCTGAAAGCCGAAATTGACTCGAAATCGATGACCAAAAATCAAATCGGGACCAAAAATAACCCAACCCAAAACATGCTGACCCGAGATTGACCCGATTCGAAAATTGACCCGACCCGATACCAACTAGAATAATATTCATCCATAATTTTTCAATTTCAAGTAAATCCTTGACATGATTTTAAAGCCAATATAAAGGTGGTGCTCTGATACCAATTCTCCCCTTACGCCTAATATGACTAATTCCTCGATCAACGATCAAGAACTTTGTGTCGTTGGAGGCATGGGGCAACGACCCGAAAATTGACCCGACCCGAAACCGAAAATGACATACCCGAAACCCGACCCGACCCGAAACCCACATACCTGAAATTGACATGACCCAAAGTTAACCTGAAATCAAGCTGACCCGAAATTCACCCGACCCGAACGACCCGATTGCCACCTATATCTAAAGCCCACAAAAAACCCAACGCAACTTAACTAAAGTCGAAAAATCAGAACCGACTCAATCCCAAGCCATCGTAGATCAATGCAAGACCTGATCCAGTTCCGCGCAATCACACCTTCAAATCCAAAGACCACAAAAACATACAAATTTTATCATACACCCGGGTATACCATGAGCATGATACATCTAAAACTATTTTTTTTACTCATTGCTCATTTGAATATATAATTTTAATTCAATTGGAGATGTCCAAAAAAAAAGGAAACAATATACTTCCTTCGTTTTTTAATTGCTACATAGATAAGTGGCACACAACCAATACACTTTAGAGAGAGAAAGTTATTAGACAAATATGACTGTCTTAGTTTGATTAACTAATAATCCACCATCCTCACCCAACCCAGAACCACCACCCCACCTAACCCAGACCCACCATAACCACCACCACCCATCGGAATCCACTAAAACCACCACCCTAGCCACCGGAACCTACTAAAACCACCACCCCACCCACCAAAAGCCACCAAAATCATCACCCCACCCACCAAAAGCCATCGAAACCACCACAAAAACCCACCAAAACCATCAGAAACAATCGCCACTTCATTTTCAACAAAAATCGTTGCCCTTAGCGAAAACAACACCACCCCACCTACCGGAATCTGACGAAACCACATCCAAACCCTAACCCCTAGTCACCGAAAAATAGATCTGAAAGAAGCAAGAGAAAAGAAGAAGAAGAAGAAGAAGAGTAGCGAAGAAGAAGAAGAGCAGAGGTGACAATTTTCTTTGTCTCCGGAGAGTAGCGAGCAGAGATTCGCGAAGAACAAACATGGAAGCTCCAAATCTGGAAGTTAAAAGGTCGAATTCACGAAGAACGTCGGCGGTGTAGGTGGTGGCATTATCGACGAGGAAGATTTGATGACAGGGAGGAGACAACGGCGGAGGAAGAGGAGAGAGGGAGGAAGAGGAGAATCGTCGGTACCGGGGCGGAGGAAGAGGACGCAGAGCAGCATTGAGCGGAGAGGATGGTTGGTGGTGGTTGAATGGTGAAATGATGCGTGAGAAGTAAGAGGGGAACGTCGTGGAGGAGGAGAGAGGAGGGGGCTGGTGGGTGGGTTGGGTAAATTAAATGTAACTAAAGAAACTTAGGTTGTTAATGAAGGGTGGTGTTGTAATTTAATGTTCAAAAGCTTACCATATGGGGCAATATAGCACTTATTTTGATCTTTTCTAAAAAGGAAAGTGGGGGCACTTATAAAGAAACAGAGGAAGTAATAAATGCCCGTGGAGTGATTTACGCACTCCAAATTTATAAAAACCGTACTCTCACACAATCAATGCGTAAATAAAAATTGAGAGTGTCTTCCTATAGAACCAGAAACAACGCAAATTCCATGGTGGACGCGCACCTACCAAGAGGAAGGTGTGTCCACCTGAAACGCAGGCCCAAATGAACAAAACACAGCAAAAAAGAAGAACCTGACATAGAACGAGCATCAGGCATAAACAAATATACATTAGAAAAGACAAACAACATTAAACAAACCACAAATAAACATCCTTCTTATGTTTGACACGCAATGAACATCAGTTGCCAACAAATATACATGGGAAAATGACAAAAAACATTTAGTTTTGCTGAGAATAGTTTTGCTGAGAATGAACATCAATGAGAAATAAATGAAATAAAGTTTTGCATTAGTTGTAAACAAACAACGAATGAACATCAATTATTCTATGAAGAACCAATGAATATATTAAATGAATAGGTGACTATTCTTTACATAATTTATGAAAATGAGAAATGAGATGTATTGTTACCATTGAAATTCTCTGTTGTTAATGTTTAAGTTATTATTGTTAAAATTTATTATGTATGATCTATTGTTCATCTTATTAGTATACAAGTTCATTATGTCTACTCTAATGTTCATGTATTGTAATTAATGAAATTTTGTATTGACAATATTTAAGCATTTATTATCAATGTTTATTATGTTTGTTCAAAAGTTCATCTACTTGGTACAAAAATTCATTTTGTTTGATATGGATTGTTACCAATGAAATTATGTATTGTCAATTATTATCAATGAAATTCTATATTGTGAATATTCAAGTACTTATTATCAGATTCATTATGTATGATGCATTGTTCATCTTATCAATACACACTTTCGTTGTGGCTGTTCTAATGTTCATGAATTTTTAACAATTAACTTTGGTATAGATAACTTTCAAGTACTTATTGTCAATGTTCACTATGTTTGCTTAATGGTTCATCTACTTGGTACACAAGCTCATTATGTTTGATCTAATGTTCATGTATTGCGACCATTTATTCGATGTTGACAATTGCTATCTAATGTTCATCTTATTAGTACACATTTTTATTATGTCTGCTCTAATGTTCATGCATAAGTATCAATTAACTTTGGTATTGATAATTTTGAAGATCTTATTATCAACGTTCATGATGATTGCTCAATTGTTCAGATAGCTGGTACAAAAGTTCATTGTGCTTGCTTAAATGTTTATTAGATGAATATAACTATTGGTAATTCCCGATTTGATCTTCAATCATCTATAAGTATATATCTAGATCAGTATACAATGATTTGACATGTAATAATCACTTGTTCATTTATCTGTAGTTGTTATTCCCTTTTGACCCGAGGATTCAATAATGTCAATTAAGATGAATTGAATAAAGAACGACGAGAAACGATTTAAGAACAATACAAAAATAAATAAAAGCAAATATTCTTATTGATTCCGAAGAGAGAGTACAATGCTTAGAATAAAATGCTATAAAAAATATACAAATGACGTCTTTACAATATTTATACTATCTAATTAAATAAAGAAATGGCCGCCAAGAAGCCCCAATGTCTCCATAGTATTATAGGATTTGCCTTGATCACCTCCTACGATGGACCGTGCTTCCTCCATCTCTACGTCCAACAATACGTGAATTCACAGCAGGGGTTTTGGCCTTTTGAGTTAGGGTTTTGCTCTTCACAACATATTTTATGGTTTTGATCTTCGTGATGGGGCTTTTCCCTCAGTAGCGACCTTTATTGCTATGCGGGGTTTGGTTGTAGCAGGTAGTTCATTTGGTTTATCACTTCTGCACAATTATGAAGTGGACAATGAACCTTAGATGACAAAGAATGAATATTAGATCAAAACTAATGTACAATTGAATAAAATGAGTGAACAATAAAAATAAACTAGTGTACAATGAACAACAAGAAAGCAATAATGAACAACAATAAAAACTAGTAAAATATTAAATAAAGTGAATGAACAACTGTTATAAAGAATGAACAACTAAACAAATGATTGAACAATATAGGTAGATGAACAATAGAGTAAACAATTGAACAAATAATGATAAATATTGGACAATAGAAAAGATTTAGTTAACAATAAATAACAAGTAAGAACCAGTGAACAATGAACAACTAAAAAGTCCTAATGAATAATAGGAATGAATAATTGAATTAAATGAATGAACAATTGAATTAAATAAAGTGAACAAATGAATAGCTTAGTGAATTTAATGAACAATTGAATAATATGATATGATTAAATGAACAATTAAATAACAAGAATGTACAATTGAATAAAAAAAGAACATTTAAAAAATATAGGTAGATGAACAATAGAGTAAACAATTGAATAAATGATGAAAAATATTAAATAGTAGAAAGGAAATAGTTAATGATTTACAGGTAAAACTAATGAACAATGAACAATAGAAAAGTTCTAGTGAATAATAGGAATGAACAATTGAATTAAATGAAATAATCAAATGAATAATTGAGTGAATTTAATGAACAATTGAATAATTAAAATAAACAAATGAACAATTAAACAAAATGAATAAACAATTGAATAAATGAACAGTTGAATGGAATGAATGAATAACTAAGTAAAGTAAATAATTGAATAAAATAAAAGAACAATATAGGTAGTTGAACAAAAAATTTAAACAAATGATTACAATTATTGAACAATATACAATAACTAGTGAACAATAAAGAACAATTAAGAAAAAGTGAAAATGAAAATGATTAAATAAATGAATAAACAATTGAGTAAAATAAAACGATCAAATGGATAATTGAGTGAATTTAATGAACAATGGGATCAAACAATTGTATAGTACGATATGATCAAATGAACAATTAAATAACACGGATGCACAAGTGAATAAAAAGAATGAACAATTGATCAAATGAACAATAAAAAGAAAACACTGAACTACAAAAAATAACTAGTGAATAGTATGGAAGAACTAGTGAATAATTGAAATAAATTAATAAACTTTGTTGCACATACGCTTCCTTGTTTGCAACAGGATCTATACATACATTCAAACATTTGTTGTACATTCAATCAAGAAAGTAGAGTCCATGTGATTAAGAAAGTAGGAGAGAGAAAAGCTCCCAAATTTTGGAGGGAAGTTACATGTAGGAAAAGGAGTGATGGCAGGAAGTTGTACTTTTACCACCAATTCCAAAATAACTAGCTTTCCTACCAAAGCAAACTTTTGGCAAATTTTAAACTCCCTCCCAAATTTTAAAACCCCTCAAACATTCAATGAATACCAACACAACAATACTACTTCTCTTTAAATAGGGCATTGTTAGCCATTAATTACAAGCTCTCTTCATCCCAAAAAGTTACACAGAGCTGCATTTACTTTCCACTAGAGAAAGTTTCAACAAAAAAATTTACATCCATTTCACTGCACACACAAGCACTTCCATAAATTCATTTACCTAAATTAGAGTTTAGTTTACACAATTTGCACATAAAATTAATGTAGTTCTACATAAAATATGGCAGATTTAGATGATGGCTTCTACAGTGTGGACCAGATGCTGTTAGAGGAAGGCCTTGTTGCAGTGGCAGAGGAGAGCAACAATTCTGAAAGAGAAGGTGAGCCATTAGTACACAATTACAGAAAAAAAATAAGACCTAATACTAGCTGAAAAAAGGCACATAACAGACCAACTGTTGATTCACTTAAAGGAGAACAATGTTCCAAGGGGGTTCCAATCACATTTAACAAGAGCTATTGGGGTTCATAGAAGCACAATATGCAGAATTTTCAAAGACATAAGAAAGCAAAGAGAAGCAGGGGAAGTCATTGATGTTAGATCCAAAAAGATAGGAAAAGTGGGAAGGAAACCAAAGGAGTATGATGAAGCATTTCTCCAATCTGTTCCACTTCATCTCCGAACCACCATAAGGGTTTTTGCTGCAGCGCTAAAGGTACCTCCTATCACAGTTTACAGACTACTAAAGAAGGGAAAATTGAGAAGCCACACAAGCACCAACCACCCAAGAGTCACTGGAAATCACAAGCTTGCAAGAATGGCAGGGTATTAAAATACATACATCCTGGGACTCAACATACAAAAGAAAAATTTCGCGACATGAAAAATATCATCCACATTGACCAGAAGTGGTTTTATCTAAATTCGGATATGAGGAGGTTTATCCTACTTCCAAAAGAGGATGACTCTTATAGGTGTTGTCAATCGAAGAGGTACAAGATAAAGGCTATGTTCATGGGGGTTGTTTCTGTACCTCTTCATGATGAACATGGTACGATGATCCATGATGGAAAGTTTAATATCTATCCGTTTGTTGTAAGAGAGAGGGCTAAGAAATCTAGCAAGAACAGAAAAGCCGGTACCATGGAAACGAAGGCAGTTCAGAATGTGAATCAGAAGGTTATTAGAAGGATAATTATTGACAAAGTTATCCCAGATATCATGGGAAAGTGGCCTGCTCATTGTCCAAAGATATATTTATCCAGCAGGACAACGCCAGACCTCATACAACCAACAGACCAAGAATTCATACAAGCAGCCACACAAAATGGATTTAATATCCAACTTATGTTCCAACCCCCTCAATCTCCTAATTTAAATGTGTTGGATGTAGGTTTGTTTAGGTCTTTTCAATCAATTCAGTACCAATCATTTCCTAAGGACATAGATGAGCTAATTGCCAAGGTTAAAGAAGCTTATGCTGGTTATGACCCTACCCTAATGAAGTATTGTTGGCTACAACTTCAATATGTTATGGTGGAGATATTGAAAGTTAGAGGAGGTAACAATTACAAGAACCCCCATCATGGTAAAAAAAGGTTTCAAAGGTTGGGTTTACTGCCAGACAATGTGCAAGTGGATCAAAGTGTTGTTGATGAGGCTGTAGCATACTTAAATGAAAGGTTGATGCCAATTAACCAAGCTAGAATTGATTTTGATGAAGTTGATGATGTGGATGCAGATTAGAAGAAGATAAAAGTCTCCTTTTTGCTATTGGACTGCCTCACATAGCCATCATATAGTTGATAGGTTTTTTTATGAAAGTTTTTTTGGGTGAACAGGAAATCCTTTGTTGAATGGCAGGTTATGTGAAATTTTTTGGGGTGGCAGTCAATATTAGCTTTAGGAAGTGATTAAAATTTATGTAAATCTTTATGTTTATGCAACTTTATAAGACTATGTTGATGTTTATGCAAGTTTGTAATTGTTGCTTACTCAAAACAGAGCATTATTTTCCAAAACCACACAAATTAAAAATCACACAACCATAACCACATACTTTTTCATCTTCTTTGATGTGGATATTGAACATTTTCCAGAACCACATAAACTTATAAAAATATCCATCCAAAATAAAGTTGCTATAACTAGAAATAGTTCAAAGTATCAACACCCAAATAATTCACAAACAGACTCTCCAACCTCCAATTCATTTTCTTCATTTTTGCAAAGTTGTAAAGAAGATCTACTTGAAACTTTACAGAGCTCCAAATCAATCTAAAAATTTAAATAACATACCAGGGGAGACAAATATCATCAGGTGCAACATCATCAAGTGCAACGCTTGGTTTATCCTCTTCCTCATCTTCATGGAACTCAGCCAACTTAGCCCCAATTCCCTTCCTCCTCCTAATGTCTTGACACCTTGAAAACCTTGGTTTCGGTGGTGGAACCTTAGATCTTGGCCTTTTCTTTCTCCCTTTCTCGAAAATTGTTGGGTCGAACTTTGACCCGCAAGTAACCAAGCTCCTTTCTCCAGATCTGGTACTTTCTTCACCTTCCTTCATCAATTCAGAACCCATGATTTCAAGTTTAGCTTCTGTCAAAACTATCTCTTCCTTTGCTTTCTTGTCTTCTGCATTTTCATTGTCCATCAATTTGTTGAAATAAGCTTCAGTCATGTTGAAGGAGTGAAATAAGATGAGAGGGAAAGAAGATCTAAAAACTATTGAAGGAAAAATGGGAAGATGAAAGAAAAAGAGTTATGGTTTATGGTTGGAAGTGAATGGGGTTTAGATGGAAGTCTCCAGATGTAATGATATTGAATGAATTGTGCAGTTCAATTCATGGTAGTTGGGGGATTTATTTTGGGTGGGAATCGTTAACATAGATTAGGCTAGATTAATTTAGGTTAGTTAGAATTAAGTTAATATAATTTAGTTATAATAAGTTTTAGTAAGGGTAAGTTAGTAAATTTATAGCCCAAAACTTACCATAAAGGAAAAAAGTAGTTTGTTGCAATTAAATTGATATTTCTATTTTTGGCAATTGTTGCAGTTAAAAAGAAACGGAGGAAGTAACATTCTTCTAATAAAATGAACTTACCAAAAAGTATGCATTTCCACAGAATGTGATGATATAGTAACTTAAACAAACTTTAGATCTATGCAAAAAAAACTCAAAAATTACATTATCATTGACACACAAAGTGTTACCATTCAAAATTGCTTTGTTGTTGTATGAGTTTAGAATCTCTTGGGGTTGAGATTGAAGTTTTATATGATTTTTGGGGTTGAAATTCGAAATTTTGAGTGAACATGATGAATAAGTGTGACATTTTTGCAATATAAGTTGGATGTTTGAAGTTGGTTTGAAATTTGAATGAAAATGGTGGATTGAATGAGTTTTTGGGAAGAAGATGAAAGAAATTTTAGAGAGAAAATGAAGGAGAGAGAAATGGAAGTGAATGAAAGTTTTTGTCAAATGAATTTGAATTTTGAATTAAAATAAAAGAAAGAGATAATAAAAGAGAGGGAAAAAGTCTGTCAGAGGAGAGAGAAGATGGTAAGATTTCCGGTTTTGCTGGTTCATTGGAAATAAATGATTGTTCATTTCGTGTCATAGATGAGACAGTTTGTCTGCATTTTATTGTTTTCTTGTTGCGTTTAAGGTAAGCACACCTTACTCTATGTAGGTACACGTTAGGGGTGTGCAAGAATATCCGATCCGAAATATCTGGTCCGGAAAACTGACTATCCGAACCGAAATTTCGGATATCCGATCCGGTTTTTGAAATTCGGATATTTCGGATCGGATATCCGGTTTCATAACCGGATAATCGGATCGGATTCGGATACCGAATTTCAAAAACCGGATAATCCGATAATCCGAATTTTTTTTGGGGGCTTGGAATTGATGTTCCGGTCAAACTCTAAAGCCCGCAAACCATCCCCTTTTCTGATCGAAAACCTAGCTAACGAAAAGATAAAATCAATCGTTTTGGCACAAAGTTAATAATTAAAGAAATCAATTCAAAAACGCCATGATATTAACAAACCATGTTGGAGCTTACAGTGAAATAAAAATTGTAAAATAGAGTGGAAATTGTTGTGATTATAAGAAAAACAATGAAAGTTGATTAGTTTTTTACTGCTCTTCTTCTTCCTTCCCGCCGCAACGCATACGGCATACCACCCACCAGCCATCTCCATCTCTCTTTGTTAAGATCATTAACGTAATGTAAATAGGCTTTAGTATTATTAGCTTTGGGCTTTATGGTGGTTTTATCTACTTTGGCCCAATATTGTATATTAGAGGATGTATATATAGCTAAACCTAATTAATGAAAAGGTGAGAGATTATTTCCAATTTTACATGGTATCAGAGCCAAAACGGCAGGCTAGACTCTGAACCTCCTGCTCACCATGACTGGCGGTGAAGATTCTGGCATGGGTGGAGCGAGAGATGGGTATTTTCCTCATTCTCGGGGCTCTCATGACAGTTCTGGAATTGTAATTACTAGTGCCGTGACAGTAGGTGCTGTTGGTCGAACTCGAGGCGCCGAAGTGAGAGCAACCTGACTGGGAGCAACGATAAAGGTGCTGGCAGCAATAATGTGGGTAGTGTGTGCAACGAGATTGTACCTCCTGCCATAACTGAAGCTCAATGGCAGAAAATTTTTGCCATGTTTGGTAATGAATTAGTGAAAAATAATAAGGAGCATTTATATGGTGAGTGCTCTTCTAATTCATCGATCATCGACTCCGGAGCTTCACATCATGTAACTTGTAATTTTAATTTACTATCTCATGTGACGGACATGGTTGAATGTCCAGTTGGTCTTCCGGATGGTATGAAGGCATCGTCTACAAAATATGGTCGTGTATGCTTGGCACCGGGTTTAGTACTAAAAAATGTTTTATACGTACCAAAGCTGAATTGTAGTTTGATTTCCATTACTCATCTTGCTGATGATTTGAATTGCATTGTCCAATTCACTAAACATTTTTGTGTGATACAGGACAGACACTTAAGGACTTTGATTGGAGTAGGAGAACGGCGAGACGGACTCTACTATTTTCGCAATGTTCCCAAAATTCAAGCGATGAGTGTGAACGGGGGAATAATCCGGAGCTGTGGCACAAAAGATTAGGACATCCTTCAGACAAAGTAGTGCGATCTCTTCCTTTTATTAGTAGCTCTAGTTAAATTTTAAATAAAGCATGTGGTGTGTGTCACCAAGCTAAACAAACTAGAGATAAGTTTCCCCTTAGTGAAAATAAGGCAAATTATCGCTTTGAAATGATACATTGTGATCTTTGGGGGTCTTATCATACACCCTCTTCTTGTGGAGCTAAATATTTTTTGACCATTGTTGATGACTTCTCTAGAGCTGTGTGGGTGATTTTGTTGCTTGATAAGACAGAAGTCTTTAAGATGTTTAAAGATTATTTTACTATGATAGTTCGTCAATTTGGTGCTGAAGTGAAGGTAGTCCGTAGTGACAATGGTACTGAATTTAACTGTATGAAAGAATACTTTGTAGAGAATGGCATTTTATTTCAATCTTCTTGTGTGGGAACTCCTCGACAAAATGGGAGAGTGGAGAGAAAACACCGGCATATCCTAAATGTCGCAAGGGCCTTGCGTTTTCAAGGAAATTTACCAATTGAATTTTGGGGTGAATGTGCTTTATCTACAGGTTATTTACTTAACCGAACTCCCACCCCCCTTCTTGGTAACAAGACCCCTTATGAAATATTATTTGGTGAACTTCCTTCTTTTGCTGAATTACGTGTGTTTGGGTGTTTATGTTATGCTCATAATCAAAAGGCAAAAGGGGACAAATTTATGAGTAGAAGTAGGAGATGTGTTTTTGTGGGTTACCCTCATGGAAAGAAAGGTTGGAAACTCTATGATTTAGATACGGGGGATTTTTTTGTCTCTCGTGACGTAAAATTTTATGAAAATGAGTTCCCATATGCCAGTATGGAAACCTTGAATAATAGTAATGCGCATTCTCCAAATCACGTGACTGCCCCATTACTTGATTATGACATTTACTATGAACATGTTGAAAATGATAATGTTGATAATGCTGTTACTTCACATGAATCACATCATAATAATGTAGGAGTTGATGATGTACATGATGTTGAGGGAGTGCAGGGGCATGGTTTAGAAGTTGAGGAGGTGAGTGATGCTTTGGGTGATTTGGGGAATGAGGTAGTGGTTGCTGGTAGCAACGTAGGGGCTACAGGTGGTAGCATGGTCAACATGCCATGCACTTCTAATGCTGCTGGTGTTATGAGGGAGGAGGCAGTGGCCACTCCTAAAGTAGATAATGGTGAAGAAAAAGGAAGAGGCAAGCGTCAGAAATTTGCGTCATCAAGATTGCGTGGATTTGTGACTAGTACATTGCAAAAAGTGAGTTCGTTTCCCACTCCGTATTCATCTACTCCTCATAAGTCCTCAGGTATCCCTTATCCTATTGCACATTTTGTGAGTTGTGTCCGCTTTTCTATGGGACACAAAAATTTTCTTGCAGCTGTTTCAGCAGGTACAGAGCCTCAATCTTTCAAAGAGGCTATGAAGGATCCAGGATGGTGTGAGGCAATGCGGAAAGAAATACAGGCATTGGAGGATAACGGTACTTGGATCATGGAATCACTTCCTCCTGGAAGAAGGGCTCTTGGAAGTAGGTGGGTCTATATAGTGAAATATAATTCCGATGGAAGCATTGAACGTCTGAAGGCTCGTTTGGTGGTATTTGGTAATCATCAGGTTGCCGGGATCGATTATACAGATACTTTTGCTCCAGTGGCCAAAATGACTACAGTGCGTACTTTTCTAGCCGTTGCCACGGTTAAGAATTGGGAGTTGCATCAAATGGATGTGCATAATGCATTCTTACATGGGGACCTTTCCGAAGAAGTGTATATGAAATTACCTCCCGGATTTCAGGGTGCCAAACCGGATCAGGTATGTGGACTGCGCAAATCCTTATATGGTTTAAAGCAGGCACCTCGATGTTGGTTTGCGAAGTTGGCACACTCTTTGCGAAAGTATGGCTTTAGCCAATCCTACTCTGATTACTCCTTGTTCACTCTCCATCAGGGTAATGTTCAAATTAATGTTCTTCCGCTGCTTTAACTGCTTTTAAGAAGTACTTGTGTGCATGTTTTCATATGAAAGATCTTGGTGTATTGAAATATTTTCTGGGAATAGAGGTGGCTCGTAATCAGGAAGGAATTTATCTTTGTCAGAGAAAGTATACTCTCAATATCATATCTGAATCTGGCTTGCTTGGTTCGAAACCGGCTAGTTTCCCTATGGTACAAAATCATCAGTTGGCTTGTTCAACGAGTCCTTTGTTTCCCCATGTTGAACAATATCGGAGGCTAGTTGGACGTCTCATTTATTTGGCATTCACACGGCCTGACTTGGCCTATTCAGTTCATATCCTATCTCAGTTTTTGCATGAGCCATGGCGTGATCATTGGGATGCCGCTTACGAGTGGTGCGCTACTTGAAAGGTTGTCCAGGTCAAGGTATTCTCCTTCGTTCTGATTGTGATCTACATTTGTCTGGATGGTGTGACTCTGACTGGGCTAGTTGCCCTACCACTAGACGTTCGTTATCGGGTTGGTTGGTTTTTCTTGGTCGTTCCCCTATTTCATGGAAGACTAAGAAACAAGTGACAGTTTCACGTTCTTCCGCCGAAGCTGAGTATCGATCCATGGCCGCTGCTACTTGTGAGCTCAAATGGCTTAAGGGCTTGCTCCTTAGTCTTGGTGTGCACCATCCTCAAGCCATGAACTTGTATTGTGATAGTCAGTCCGCGTTATATCTTTCACAGAATCCTGTTTTTCATGAACGCACGAAACGTATTGAGGTGGATTGTCATTTCTTGCGTGATGCTGTTCAGGATGGCACTATTAGTCCTTCTCATGTCCCTACGAACGAGCAAGTAGCGGATATTTTCACTAAAGCATTGGGAAAACGTCAATTTGATTATCTTCTCTACAAGTTGGGCATTTGTGATTTACATGCTCCAACTTGAGGGGGAGTGTTAAGATCGTTAACGTAATGTAAATAGGCTTTAGTATTATTAGCTTTGGGCTTTATGGTGGTTTTATCTACTTTGGCCCAATATTGTATATTAGAGGATGTATATATAGCTAAACCTAATTAATGAAAAGGTGAGAGATTATTTCCAATTTTACACTCTTGCCAACAGATGGCATCACCTGCGTCACCTGGTAAATGTTTTTACTTTTTACTATCTTTGATCTAAGGAGTATTGCAGACATCTGGCACTTTTAAATGAGAGAGATTGAGGTAATTAGATGAAGATGGTGATGAGGTGTAGGAATTGAAAACAGGAGAGACAAAGTGGAGCAACGAGAAAGAATGTGAGAATGAAAATGTATTTATTTGTCGCCATTTCTCAGCAGTATTCCCACCTCAATCCTCCATTTGTCAACAATATTGTTTAATAGTTTTAGAACTAGAAGGTTCTTTTAATTTGGAGAATTATTATGTCAACAATGGTTCTCATTTTTCTATTTTCTTTTAAATTACTATCACAAAGTCCTAATACTAACTATGAAAATATGGCAGTAGCTACTGCGTAGTTCAAGTTCACTTATAAAAATCCGGATTCGGATAAACCGGATAACCGGTCCGGAAATTCGGATATCCGGAATTTCGGATATCCGGATTATTCGGACCGGTTTCGGATGCAATATTTCACTATCCGAAAATTCGGATATCCGAATATCCGGATCGGATCAGATCCGCTATCCGGTTTTGCACACCCCTAGACGTAGACCTGTCAAATAGGTCGTGTTGTGTCGGGATTACTTCCGAACTTGCTGAAAGAGCCGGATCCCTTGACACTAACTCGACCTATTTAACTAATCGTGTCGAAGACCCTTGACACTAACTCGACTTGTTTAATTGAACAATTACTCGTGTCAACCCACTTAACCTGTTTAAGCCATACTATTTAGAAAAATACAATGATAAATCAATCTTTCGTGCCTAATTTTGTTTTGTTATTGTATGAAATCATGTTTGGCCAACTACTAACCTTTTCTCATATTAAAATGTAAAGAATAATTTTAAAAAACTCTATTTGTTACCTTCAAATCATAATATAATTTTAAAAATATCTATGTTTTTTAGTTAAACGGATAAAACCGTGTCAGTTTCGTGTTGAAAATCTCAACACTAACCCGATCTATTTATTGAACGGTTAAACTCGTGTTGACCCGTTTAAGTAAACGTGTCAAGAATGCTCAACACTAACCCACATATTTCGTATCTGGTTCATGTCGTGTTGTCGTGTCGTGTGAACTTTTGACAGCTATAAGTACACGTCGTACATGTATCTATTGTTTAAACAATGCTCTTTAAAACATTCCACGAGATATTGCACTAGACAGTGCACATCGCCTCTCTCTCAAGTCTCTCCTCATCGGCCCTCCCTCGCCATAAAAGTACTACTCTATACAACACTAACACCCTTTCCTCCTGATTCCTGAAGTCTGAACCCCCTCCCCAATCCCCAAGCTGCCTAACATTTACGCTCACATTTACTCCCCTCACATTTTCCTCCCTTCTTTTTTTTTTGTTACTGTAATTGGCTTTAAGTTAGTATTTGTTATCACGACCTCCCTCTGCGCGTGATCACCTTCTCCCCCACCATCACCACCACTTTCTCTTTTGTTTTAAATCCGGATTCCCTACTTCCCTTCTCATTGACATTGATAGCTACCCTCTCTTTTTTCTTCTGCTCTCTTTTTCCTCCCTCAATACACACAAATAATCACAAATTTCATTTCATCATAAATACTCAATCTCTCTCCTTCTTCCTTCCACTTCCTCTTCCTCTTCCTCGAACCTTCTTTTTTCACCACGACGACTTCTTCTTCATCTCCTCCTCCTTCTTCTTCTTCTTCTTCTTCTTGTTCTTCTTTTGGCTTTTCCATTCAGAATTTGAACAAATCAAACATTTGACACAAACCCCCCTCACCGTGTTCTTATTTTCTTATGGCGTTCTCCATTTTTCTCCCCTTTATTCCTATATATACACTTTAGTACTCTTACTATCTTCTCCATAACCAAATCCAACTCACCAATTTTAATTTCTCCAAATGAATCCCCCACAAACAACCTCGAGTTCGGATCGCGCAAACCGCACTCGGCGTCGCCCAGACTTAACCCTCCCTCTCCCAAAACGCGACCCATCTCTCGCCGTCCCTCTTCCTCTCCCACCTTCATCCGCCCCTTCCTCCGCCGCCACCTCCACCTCCACCTCCACCTCCACCTCCACCAACTCCACCTCCTTCACCTTCTCCGAGTTAGAACGCAGGAATCGGATCGGGTCAGGCGCAGGTGGTACAGTCTACCAAGTAATCCACCGCCCATCAACACGGATCTACGCTCTCAAAGTCATTTACGGTCACCACGAAGAGATGGTTCGCCGTCAGATCTGCCGTGAGATCGAGATTCTCCGTGACGTTGATAACCCTAACGTCGTCAAATGTTTCGATATGTTCGACCACAACGGTGAGATCCAAGTCCTTCTGGAATACATGGACCGTGGCTCCCTCGAAGGTAAACACATCTCCGATGAAACTTACTTAGCCGAACTCTCTCGTCAAGTTCTTTCCGGTCTTGTTTACCTACACCGAAGAAGGATCGTTCATCGCGATATCAAACCATCCAATCTCCTCATTAACACCAACCGACAGGTTAAAATTGCTGATTTTGGTGTCAGTAGAATCTTGGCACAAACCATGGATCCTTGTAATTCCAGTGTGGGTACAATTGCTTACATGAGTCCTGAGAGGATTAATACGGATCTTAATCAAGGGATGTATGATGGATATGCTGGTGATATTTGGAGCTTTGGTGTTAGCATTTTGGAATTTTATTTAGGTAGGTTTCCTTTTAATGTCGGAAGACAAGGGGATTGGGCTAGCTTGATGTGTGCTATTTGTATGAGTGCTCCGCCTGAAGCGCCGCCGTCCGCTTCCAGAGAGTTTAGGGATTTTATTAGGTCTTGTTTGCAACGGGAGCCCGCTAAAAGGTGGACGGCCACCAAGTTGCTTAGCCATCCGTTTATTGTTCATAACACTAGCGCTACTCAGACTAGTCAGAACCATCAGGTTCATAACTCTCTTCGTCAAATGTTGCCTCCTCCCCTCCCTCATTCTTGATCTTTGTTTTTTGTTCTTTTTTTTTGGGTTATGATTTTTCAATTGCTTATGTTCGTTTTCGTTTCTGTAATTTTAATATCTCTTGATGATAATAGAGGGTGGATGCTAAATCAGCACAGGAATTATTATTGTAGCTTTTCTTCAGATTCTTATCAATCTAAAGAATCAAATCATCATTTACTACTTTACCTTCTTTTTTTTCTGGATGGGATACTGATGATTTATCAACACTAGAAGAACGTCCATTTTCTTCATTACTTGCTACTGATATTGTATTACTTTTACTTTAGAGCGGTTAGTTTGGTTGAAAACTGATGGTTAAACTGATTGTCAACTAAACCGAATAAAGTGAACTGAAGTAACCCGTAACTGAAAATAATTGAAGTGAATCCAACTGAAATGAAATGAACTCTCTTAACTGAAGTCAAACTTATAGTAGTTTATTCACGTTTGGTTTGTAAGTTATTGATTCGAGGTATAATATTACCACAACTCCTTATGGGAAATACACCGGAAAACTATTCATGCCTGATATGAACTAGGCAGCCCTCGCACTCGCATTGGATGGAGTGGAATAGCGTCTTTTGCTGATCAGGCTACATTTAAGGTGTAAGCATATTTACGACTTTATATTTCAAGCATTCGACAATGCTTTTTGTTAGGTAAATCACTATTAAAACTCAAATTTGTAACATCAAAAGGTTGTTGTCATCATCTTAGGATGATATTAATCATGGGAGGAAGGAAAGGAAATTCCAACAATGCATAATGCATCAAATCTGGGAAATTTGTGGTTCTTAATTTGGATTTCAATGGGAAAAGATTGAAGTAGAGAATGTTGGGAGAAAAAAAAAAGTTGGTAGGATGGGCAAATTAAGTTAAGTGAAGTGAGGTGGGGTTTTTCTGATTTTGTTTTGTTTTCATTTTTGTCAACCAATCTGATTTATTTGCACGTCATCACAATTGTGGCTAATAAATACAGGAACCATCTTCTTCAGAATTTCATTGGCTAGCTAAAGCTGTGCAAACAAACTGAGTTTAGTTGAGTGATAGAAGCGTTTGAACTTATGTACTAGTAATGACCTGTGACCAAATTGTAGGATTTGGTCTGAATCATTTAATTATAGAAGTTCATATTATGTTAAAGTATGTCATTAGTTCTGCAAAACATCCTTTGAGTTTGATGGACATGGTGCTTTTACTTTAGTTTCTCCATCATTTTTGTTGTGATTATCTAATGCATCAAGTGTTCGTTTCATCTTCTTTTGTTCTTAACTTGCTTGAATTGAACTGATTATTTCAACTCCTTTGATGTTGTTGACAGTTATTCAACTTATTGGAGCTTATTGACAACTTCGTAAGCTAACTTTTAATACTAGTTGCATGTCTCATAATATTTAAAGTAATTTATTTATCAATTAATTATTTAATGGTGACTAAATGGGACATGGTCTAGAGAGTGCACATTTTTTACTTTTTTCTTGTGATTTGCCAGAATGACATGCATCTAGCTAAAGATTTGGGACAGGTTTCGAAGTGGGCCAAAAAAAAAGGCCCAAGGCTATATTCAAAATATAGCTAAAGATTAGTATATGTGTTACTAATAAAATGTATATTTTTACTAAAAAATTAAAATTTTACAATATTTCGATAAATAATTTTATTTTTAATGATTTTTGCTTTATCTTTGTTTAAAAGATTTGTTTTATGAAGATTTCTTTGTTTAGATATGTAAGAATCCTTTGTTTAAAACTAAAAAAAAAGAATTGTAATTTTTTTTCCAGATTTATTCATATATTAGCTTCATATGATTCATCTTCATCATTTACTACTATTGATTTCTACTAATTTTTCTGTCGTTTTCAATTATTTAATTTATTTGTAGAAAAATAATGTTATATATTCATCCATACCATGTAATAAAATCCAATTCAAGATATAGTATTTCAATCATTAATGTATTATGTAAATTTAAATATCGTTAATTAACAAAATAAGTTCAAACAATTGTAAGTTTGCAATTTTTTAGTAACAACATAGATTTTAGTAGTAACGCATACACCCAGTGTATGTATGGTCCACATACACTGAGTGTATGTGTATCATCTCTAAAAAAAAGAGGGGGCAATGTTGCCTTGCTTTTGCTTTCTAAAGTTATTACATAGGGAAACGGGGCTATTGCAATCAGCCGTGATTGTGCTAGTTATTGGTCATTGAACCTCGATTACACTGTGAAAATCTGGGTCGTGATACGATGAGATACACATTTTATGTCATCTACTGTATTAATATAGCGCCGGTGTACAGCTGAAATGAAAAACTTTTGGAAATGTTTAGAGCATCTACAATGATTTTTTAAAAAGATTAATTTGCAAATTGTTCAAAACTTCAAGCTATTAGCTAACCATTGGATATTATAGCTCACTTGAGATATGTAGCTAAAATAAGCTACTAATCTGGAATGACAAAAAGAAAACATACTTCCTCTGTTTCTAAATAAGTGACACACGTGCCTAATGTGGAAATGTCACAATAAGTGACACCAAGTTCAAAATAGAACATTTTTAATACTAAAATGACATGATTACCCTTACTCAAGCAATATATATCCCATTGTTTATTTAGTCCAACTACCCTTTCACTTTTTAATTGTGGTCCCCAACTTTCTCTCTCTAACCTCCTTGGTTTTCCCCCACTTTCTCTATGTTCCACTTATTTAGAAACGGAGGAAATATATCATTATATTGTCATATACCCCCTTCGTTTCTTTTTGTTTGTTCTACTTTTCGTTTTTATCCATTTTCTTGTTTGTCCTATTTTTTTCATCTTTCTTTATATGGGAAAATTATATTATTCATATACCTCTACTTTATCACTTTTTGGTCTCACATTTACCTTATAATTTTTTGTCACCTACTTTAATCATCACATTTACTTTAAAATAATGGAATCCTTAATTGTTGTCCCCACCCACATGCATATGATATCATCTTCCTTGACATTTGGAGCTATAGTAAATGGGACAAATAAAAAGAAACGGAAGGAATATATTAAAATGTAAAGAATTGAAGTTAAATATCTTTGGCAATTGAAATTTATTCTAACTACTTGCATCGTAGCTCACTATTATATCAAATTGTAGCTCTACAACTATTAGTTGTTTATGTTGATGTGGCAAATCAAGCAATAAGGAGACTTAGTTAGCCATTTTAGATGCTCTTATAAAATGCATACAACAAATGTTGAACTTGAGACCTATTAAGTAGAATTTCATCACTTTTCTATTAGGCTATACCCATTTTGTCATCTACTTTCACTTATAAATGATATTTCCATTACCTTAATTTTTGTTAGGAAAAGAAAACCCTCCTTAAACTTTTCTCTTTCAATGAACGTTTGATTGTTTGTCCAATCCAGTTCCTAAATTAATACTCTACCTTCTCTTCCTAAAATTTCTATTAAAAAATGAAGAAAAAATATCTTATTACAATCCCTCTTTGATTTGTAATTTATTAGTTTATTCCAATTTTCCATTACTATTCTATCTCATTCTAACCACTTAAGCAACTCCTAAACGAAATATTAGAGGTTGTAGAAGTAGGAAAGCCCTAAAGCTCATCAGGTAGAAGAAGAAATCGAGGTTGAAAAGTACATAATAGTTATCAAGCTGATAAGTACTCCCTCTTTTTTAAATAGGGAAATTTGTATTTTTCACGCATGCCAATGCACATTTTTTATCACGAATATCTCTAGTTACGCATGAGTGGAAATTATAAAAAGTTGATATTTAAATAGTACACATTGAGATGAATCAACCAATATCCCACAAGACTATATTTTTCCTCATATATAAGGATGGTCAAAGAGTGAAATATGAATAGTGTCAAAAGTCAAAACATCCCTATTAAATAAAACGGATGGAGTATTTATTAAGTTTGGGATGAAATGAAATTTGCAAGAAAAGTTCATAAATCTTTGAAAACATCAAGGAAGTGATTAATTAGAAAAAAAAAAGTAGTGGTAAAGATAGTAAAATTGGAAATCGAACACTGTATTTAAAGCTTCCCAAGCTGAAATTATTTGTTCAAAGTCATCGTTAAAGAAGAAGGTTGTTCTAATCATATACAAAATGATAAAAATAATACGGGTTGGAATGTAAATTTTAATTAGTTCATATGGCATCTAGTACGATGATGTGTATTATTTGCTTCCATCATACATTTCTTTAGTATATCTATGCTACCTAGTATCGTCATAATTTACTTAGTATGATTTACTAATATTTTCTCTTTTTAATTAATATCTCCTTACTCCATGGAGTTTATTTTAAGTAATTAATGACACGACATAATGAAATTGAAAATCATTATAAATATTTTTATAATATTGTAATGGGTGAACTATCTGACGAAGAACTCGGTGGAGGCGAGAATAGTAGTCGTATTGAAGAAAATGTTGAGGAAATAGCAAGAAATATGATAAAGGGCAAGAAAAATTCAAGTTTGAGGACAAGAAAATTAAAGAAATTGGATCCGAGGGTGTACACAATAAGAAAATGTGTTACGAAAAATCAATAATCGTATGAAGATCGAGTTATTGAATTTGAAATTTTAATAAGTTAATGATGTGCAAGATAACACATTGAGTGAAGGAGGTCGGATGAAGGAGCTAGGGGAGTAGTTCGAAGGCGTTTGTTGATGCACAAGAACATGATATAACTATACTAATTAAGTTAGGCCCTCTATGAAACGAAAAGGACAATTATAGTAAATTTTATATAATTGTGCAGCAACCAAACATGGTATGTCGAGTTGAGACCATTGGCAAAATTGTGAAGGAATTTGATGAACGAAAGATAATGTTAGTGAGGGAGATGAGTTTTGAAGGGCTACTACATTTGAGGGACTATGAGTTACCTCGAAATTTATGCTATTGGCTATTTGGCTTTGCACAACAGTTGATGTAAAAAGAAAATCATTGAATACCCTTGATGGCATAGAGTTTCCACTAAGCAGGGAGCAAGGGAATTGGATATTTAAACTTCCTATTGGACCAAAGGAAGTACCACTAAACAAGTATATGTTGATGCAAATGTTGAGGAGGAGATTCAAAATGAAGTTCAAAGATTGTAGATCAAATATGGGTTAAATGAAAATTCTTGACCTAAGGGTGTTGCTAGGAATAAGATATTGAAAGCTGTTGAAAGTGGATTTGATGATGAGGTGGAGTTCAAAGAAGGCTTTTCTAATGCATGTACTTAATGATATATGCTCAACTACATGTCACCGGTTGCCATACAAAATGTTCTGTGCGGTAACTGTGGCAAAAACGTCGCTGAATATGATTGGTGTAAGTCATTGTTAGAATATTTGATAGAAAGTGTTGGCAATTATGGGAAAACATTTTACCCACACGGCTTTGCGAAAGGATGTGATAGTTGCACCATATTTATTAGCAAAGAATTCGATAAGTGAGAATGCATTTTTATTGGCCTTTGATGGGAACCAAAATTCTTAGCTGACATAGCTGTTTTGAATTGTGTAGACATTTTACCTAGGGCATTTGAACTGGCTTCCTTTCAAACGGGGGACATATCCAAGAATCAAAGCTTAGATGAAGAACGATGTAAATATTGCGAAGGAAGAGGATTGCAAGGAAGGCGGTGATTATGAGGCCCTAGGGGGTGTGTATTATGTATGAATATAAATCACATTAAGTAATGCAAAATATGTAAATGCGTAACAAGTGATGTAGCTTGTGTTTTTAATCGACTGTGTTGATATTGCGTATAGAGAGAGACATCTGTGCCAGACAAAGGACACACTGCCTTAGAACCTGATATGGAGGTAATGCAATTTATTAAGAATGATGTTGTTTCTAGAAGATATATCGAAGAGCTAGCAATAGTTAGGGAAACTTGCAGTTTTATGAGGTGTCTTGTACAAGTTGGAACGCAGCTGCAAGGTTGATATAGTTCGGAGGTCCAAGAACAGGAGAAAGGCAACCTCAGCCCATAACGTGGCTGATTACCTGAGGATGAGAGAAGATAGTGTACAAGATATGTGCAAAAGTTGTCATTGTACTAGCAATCTGTGCCAGACAAAGGACACACTGCCTTAGAACCCGACATGGAGGTAATGTAATTTATTAAGAATGATGTTGTTTCTAGAAGAAATATCGACGAGCTAGCAATAGTTAGGGAAACTTGCAGTTTTGTGAGGTGTCTTGTACAAGTTGGAACGCAGCTGCAAGGTTGATATAGTTCGGAGGTCCAAGAACAGGAGAAAGGCAACCTCAGCCCATAACGTGGCTGATTACCTGAGGATGAGAGAAGATAGTGTACAAGATATGTGCAAAAGTTGTCATTGTACTAGCAATCTGTGCCAGACAAAGGACACACTGCCTTAGAACCCGACATGGAGGTAATGCAATTTATTAAGAATGATGTTGTTTCTAGAAGAAATATCGAAGAGCTAGCAATAGTTAGGGAAACTTGCAGTTTTGTGAGGTGCCTTGTACAAGTATGGAACGCAGCTGCAAGGTTGATATAGTTCGGAGGTCTAAGAACAGGAGAAAGGCAACCTCAGCCCATAACCTGGCTGATTACCTGAGGACGAGAGAAGATAGTGTACAAGATATGTGCAAAATTTGTCGTTGTACTAGCAATTTTGCATCTGAGACGTAGATGTGAGGTCATTGTATATGAATTTGTAAAATTGTACAGGTACACATGATTGTAAAGTAAACCGAAATGAAGGTTTATAAGTACGTATAGGGGGAGGATGTGAGAAAGGGTTGATGATGTTGGTGAAGGGGGAAAAACAGAGAAAGGGTTGAGTGATGCTGGTAATGGGGAGGGGCATTAGAGAAAGGGACGGGTGATGTTGGTGAAGGAGAAATTAGGCTATCATCCCTTATAAGGTGAAAGAGCCACAAATAGACAATGAAAATACAGCCTATGTTGGTGATATAGGCTCAGAAGAAGATATCAAATTGGTACTTGGCAGCGCGATATTGTGGTTTTGATTTCTCATAGTATTTAGATTGTGATTAGAGAAATTCTAGTGTGATTCGTTTTAATATGTGATTTATGTTAATGGCCAAATCCATGAATTACAATATTGTTGATATATAATTGTTGGTATTGATCGATCTTACTTTTAGAGGCCTAGAATACACTGATTAGTCTAATTACGTGAGTGATCGAACTTCATATGTTGATTTTTAAGCGTTAAGACCTGACCATAGGATTGACACCTACTCTAATTGATCGACTATATATCTAAGATTCTTAGTTGTCTGAACCTTCCTAATTGGTATAAGCATGGTGGACCGGACGAATGCCATAGGTTTTTATTGACTGATATTTTCCCGAATTTAATCAACATTCTTTAGTTAGTTTTTCTCCATCATTTCGTCTGACATAGAGATGGCAATGGGGCGTATCTGGACCGAATCATGTTGGATCCAGATCCGTTTATCAGAGGCAGATCCAGAACCGACCCGGATCCATCAGCTCTCAAAAATAAGGACCCAGATCCAGATCCGTGAATCCAACAGATCCACTATTTTATTATTTAAAAAAATTTAATGCATACTTTTAGACAATTATTTGTACTTTTTACATAAAAACAGATCCAGTTAAACGGATATAGATCTACGGATGTGGACCGGGCCCAAAATCCATTGCCATTCGTAGTCTGAAGCAGTTTTTTAATTAAATTTAAACTACAGGAACCCTATATATAATGACCTAGAACAAAGGAATTAGAAGAACTTAAGACTTCTTGCAAAGTAGACGTCCTGAAATGAAAAAGCCATGTATCCATGGATGGTCCTCCATCAATAAGTTTTATTTAAATTACTCCTATGTTCGATAATAAATTTTTCATTTGTGATTACTCCCCGTGTTCGATAATAAGCTTCTCATTTCTCATTTCTTCCTGGGCTAGGCGGGCTTTATTGGGTTGAAGGCCCGACCAACTACGTGTTTGGGTGGGCTTTTGGCAATTAATAATGTGGGCTGGTGGGCTGGTTAATGAGCTGGGTGGAGTTAGGGTTGGGTGGGTTGTGTGATGGGCTGGGTGGGTTAGTTAGTTGGGTTTTATGGGTTGAATGAGTTAGTAAGTTTGATGGAATATGAATTGTGTATTTATGAATTATGTTTGCATTTGTAAATTTGTATAATTCAATAAATATATAACCGTGAAATAAGTTGATTGAAAGTATGAAATATTTGGTTTAAAATTTTCATGTTACTAATAATTATGAATAACGATTACTTTTTATAATATCATAATTATTTATTATCATCTCTTTACTATAGGAATACTGAATAATATTATAATGAGTAATGAATATTGAATAATGTACTCCAATAATTTGATTAATGATTATTATCTATTCTCTATTATCGTCGTTTTAAACTTTTGGATGGTAAAATGTAAATAAATTTGTTATATAATGAGAAACTTTTGGATTTGGGGGGGGGGGTGTTGAGCTTAACTTGAAAACTTTAATTTAGTTTAAAGTAAAATTTTCCAGAATAAGTTTCTTACGTATCCTGAAGGAATCAAAACCACATAGTTCTTTACCAGCAAGAAATGCATTAGTATTATACAATAAAGAATAAATAAATCATATTTACGAGACGGTAAAAGGTACACCTTGGTGTACGTAGCTCTACGTACACCAAATGAGTATGAGTTGGTCAAAATGAGTACGAAGTAAAATGAGTATGAGTTAGCCAAAATGAGTACGAAGCAAAATGAGTATGAGTTGGTCAAAATGAGTACGAAGCAAAATGAGTATGAGTTGGTCAAAATGAGTACGAAGCCAAATGAGTATGAATATTCCAAATGAGTACGAATTACCTAAATGAGTATGAAGTGAAATGAGTATGAGTTTTTCTATGAGTTTTCCAAATGAGTATGACTTAGCCAGATGAGTATGAGTTAGCCTTAAGAGAAATTCCTAAAATGAGTATGATTTAGCCAAATGAGTATGACTTAGCCTAATGAGAATTTTTCAAATGAGTATGAGTTTTTCTTCTCAAACCTAGATTCCTATTTTAATCAATCTATACAATATCCAAGTGAGTACAAGTTTTCCAAATGAGTATGCGTTACCTAAATGAGTATAAAATTAAATAAGTAGTGAAATGAGTATGAGTTGGGTTTTTTTATTTAATTTTTTAATTATGATATGTCTTGATTTATAAAATAAGCATAATCATTTGAGTTCATGTACCCATTGATTAAAAATACTTAAATGCTTATAAATAAGTATGGAAATGTCTGAATAATTATGAAAGTTATTCAAATAACTATGAACTGTATAAATTAGTATGATTTATATGAAACCTTTCAAAAAAAGTATGAATTATATGAATCATTTCAAAAAAAATTAAATGAAAATTAAATTAAAAATGTGCAATTCAGGTTGGAGAGAGGAGTCGAACTCCCGACTTCCCGTACGCTGAGACGCGCGCCTGACCACCGAGGTATAGCTTGTTTTGTGACAATGCCTGGGCGCGTACCTACCGCAAGGTACACCAATTTGAAATTTTAATAAGTTATTAGTTGTATTACAACAAAAAATTGGGGGGGGGGAGGGTTGAGCCTACCTTGAAAACTTCAATTTAATTTTACATTAAACTAAAATTTTCAAAATTAAGTTGCATATGTATCCTAAAAGATAAAAAGCCCACGTAGTTCTTTGCGTACAAGATTTATGGATGAATTCATAAATTGGTAAAAGATGTTTTGAGTATTTGCGCTATCATTTTCTAAAATTTTCTTCTTCTCCTTCTTCTTCCTCTTCTCCCATTGGAAGTTTTCCTCTACCACTTGGACTCTTCCCATTGGCAACTCGTCCCTATCGGATTTGAATGCTGATGTCATTTTTATCCAAGGATCATCGTCATCTTCATCATCATCATCATCATCATCATCATCCAATTTCATAACTTGCGTTCTCTTTTCAGGTTGATACCAATCCTTTTTAAAAACACAAATTTTGATGCTTTCGAGGGAGACCCGAGATCTCTTTTCATCTAGAACTCTTCTACTAGCTCTAAACGCCGATTAGGAAGCAATTGTTGAGGCGGGAACTGCGAGTAAATCCCGGGAAACCCTTGCAAGCATTGAAAACTGTTACTCATGTTGCTTCCACCATCGCAGTATTTCAAAGTTCTCATCCGTTTCGAATTGATAAGAATAATTCTAATTCAATTGCGAATATGATGATGATAAGGATGATGTAGTAGTTTCATTTTTGGATTTCTTCAAAATCTTGGAAATGATAGATCAAATCTACCTTTTGATGACTTGCCGACATCACCACCATGACATCCCGCAGGATTCAGTGCGGAGGCATAGAAATCAAATAGTTTTTCTACACACTTGCACAAGTTTGTATGTACAAATTAACATCATATTTGATACCCAAAAAATCGTAATAAAAGTCCAACAAACCCTTCAAGCCTTCCGGATTAACAGTTGGATCAAGTAGTGCAGCCCGCCCATAAATTACAGGGTATTCATAGAAATATTTGTTCCACTTCGCCTTCATATTGCACAAACAATCGTTAATAGCATTTTCATCGATATTAATGTTAATACAATTAACAATCTTAATGCACTCAGTAATAACTAAACGAACATTTGGTTGTTAAACAAAGAAAAAACGTTAGTAGCATGATCAAAACATTTCAAAACATCACGAATTAGAATAGCAATTAGTCATCGATAATCAAACACCTAGGGTCCGTCTATGCCTCATTGTAGAGAATAATGAGAATTGACGGTAAGGAATAGCTTGGTTTAACAACTTGAAAGTGGAATTCCATCTTGTTGGAGGGTCCATACTCCATTGACGTTTCTTCAGTCCTCTCTCCTTACATAGGGCCATTTTACTATAATCCATCTAGTAATGGTTCTAATGGGGTCACATAATGGTTATAACTCAATCATACCCTCTTGGACAGATTGGTTTAGGATATGGGTACAAGAAAGTAATTCACCTCCTAACAGTAGGGGCAACTCTGGGTTTTGATTCAAAAATTATATGGCTTTTCGTGTTAGCGGATGCATTATCAAGAGACAAAGAAAAAGTTTTCCGAGTTAAATGAAACGTTTTCAAACAATTTAGAATACGAGTTTTTTATTTGTAAAAATCAGTTGTCATTAACCCAATGTGCAGTAATGCAAATAAAAGGCTCCTGACAAGAAGAAGTCCATGTGTCACATGTTAGGCTAACTCTAGGAAGCTGAGTACGAAATATTTCAATAAGAGAAGCACGATACGCATAATAAAGTTGTCTCGTCCGGTTTTTAAGCGTAATTCGTGGAATACACCTAGAAGCCGGCTATAGATAAATTCTATTAAACTCCTCATAATGAATATTATCGCCATGACTAATGGGTAATTCTTCAGTAATAACAAAATTTTGAAAAACCATTTATCATTTTGTCTCTGTTATAAAAGAAAGGTGTACCTCACACCGGCTTGGTTAGAAAAATACCCAGATTACTGACCTTGAACACCTCTTCCACTACCTTGTCCTTGTGTGTTCTCATGCGTCATTTGGTCTACTGTCTCAAATAACGACCCAAGGTTCCTATACAATCCCCCTGTTTCCTTTGTTCTTTGCCGGTTGATAACGTAGCTCTATGCTCACTAATTAGGAGTAATTCTAAGTCATTTAAATGCATTTTAAGTCATGTAGTTTCCTTTTTATTCCCCTTTTGCATCTTGTTTCACTCTTTGTATGCTTTGCATTAGTTTTATTGCATTTGCATTTAGTTAGTTTGCATATAGATCATTGCATGTGCATTTACATCCCCCTCCCCTATCTAATCTCCTCTTGGGTTGTTCAAGTTAGATTTGCAAGGAAAGGGTTGAAAATAGGGGAGCGGGCGCTCCGTCAATGAATTGAAGGAAAGATGGCAAGAACTTAGAGCGACCCAGGAGCATTCATGGAGCGAGCGCTCCAAGGGTGGACCGGGTGCTCCACTGTATGGAGCTGCTCTTTTTGGCCCGTCTTTTTACGCCTTTGCCCTTGTGTTTACGGGGTATAAAAACCCAATTTTGTAATAATAAACTAACTTAGTTTTATTTTCAAATTATTATTAGACTAATTAGAGAGGTCCTAGTGTGAGAAATTACATTTTTAGGGAGAGAAAGTGGATCTAGTTTGTGAATGGTGGTGATTGAACCTTTATCAATGGAAGATTTTGATTGATGTTCATCCATTGAATATTACTCATTGCTCTTCTATTTATTTGCTTTAATACTTTGTTTTGTTTTGATTAAGGATTGATTAGTTGTTGATTAGTTTCATTAACATGATTTTCACCATTGTTGAACCGCCATTGTTGCTTCAACCTTTTTATTTCATCCTTTTCAAGGCTAGTGAGTAGTTTATTAGTTAGGGGAAGGAGATAGACTTGTTGATCATGTGTTGACCATGAAAGTCAAGATTGGAGGTTACATTTAGGTTGATTGTGTTGCCTAACTTATTTCATTGCCATGTTTATTTGGTTGATCACAATTTGAACTTGATTTGGGAGTCCAAGGTGAAGGATTGAGAAATGAAACCTTGGATTGACCTTAGGTTAGACATTAGGTTGACTTCACCATGAGAATAGGTGTTTGACTTCCTAGGACCTTATTGAATTACTATGAGTTGTGGAAATACTCGATTGATTACTTTAACATGAGAATAGGTAAAATTGGTTGATTAGGTCCGGCTAATTAGCTTGAGAAAGTGATTATGAAACATTTGAGTGACTTAGTCCCCTAATCGACCCTAATGAATTCCCTTGACTTGACAAATTGGTTAATACTTGGTTAGATTTTTATCGCCTATCCCTAGTGCCTCTTTTATATTATTTTTTGGGAATTAGTTGGAATGTGTTCGTATCTATTAATAGGTTTTTGGTTCACACGACCTATTGCCGCAAATGCTTGTCAAAAAGCATTTGTGACTAATCGTGTAGGGGATTTCGGTTTATTATTAGGAATTTTAGGTCTTTATTGGATAACAGGTAGTTTTGAGTTTAAGGATTTGTTTGAAATATTCAAAAATTTAATTAATAATAACGAGGTCAATTCCTTATTTTGTATTTTGTGCGCTTTATTGTTATTTGCTGGTGCAGTTGCTAAATCTGCCCAATTTCCCCTTCCTGTATGGTTGCCCGATGCTATGGAGGGTCCTACTCCTATTTCAGCTCTCATACATGCTGCTGCCATGGTAGCAGCGGGGATTTTTCTAGTTGCTCGACTCCTTCCTCTTTTCATAGTTATACCTTCCATAATGTATGTAATATCTTTTATAGGTATAATAACAGTACTATTAGGAGCGACTTTAGCTCTTGCTCAAAAAGACATTAAAAGAAGTTTAGCTTATTCTACAATGTCTCAGTTGGGTTATATGATGTTAGCTCTAGGTATGGCTTCTTATCGAGCTGCTTTATTTCATTTGATTAATCATGCTTATTCAAAATAATGGATTTACCTATTTTTACCAATAATTTAGTTTAATTGCTAGTTAATTTGCTCATTATTTCGTAGTTAATTATTAATATCCAAAACACACCAAAAATAGACTTAGCTCGCTTAATTGCTTCCAAACTTTGATTATATTAGGTTGAGTTAGATTACTAATTTGGCATGTGCAACGACCGTGTCACTAGGTTAGAGGCGTACGAGTTATTGCATGGTAGATAAAGACAATTGTATCTTATTAGTCCCTCGACTTCTATGGGTTGGCCGGCAACAAGTACTTTTTCATAAAATAGCTAGACCCATGAAGTCTCTCCTCGACCACCTTTCAGAGAACTTTCTTCTTCTACTCAAAAGTATAGCTAGTTAAAATTAGTTACCATATTTAGTTACTAACTTTTTTTTATTTTAGTTACTATTTGACTATTAGTTACTCCAAATCACATCATATTATTTAAACAATATGGAATGATATTATTAAAGTTATTAATATTTTCTTATTTTTATATTTAACATTTAACATTGATATAAAAGGTGACATTAGTTTATTAGTTTATTACAAAATGTTAATTAAACTATGAGTAAATAAAATCTAAAGTAACAATTTTAAAAATTACAAGACATTTTATTATTTACTAAGTTTTGATATCCGAGTGATGGTTATGATGTACTTCTTCCGTCCCAAAAAGTTTCATACACTTGACCAGACACGTAGTTTTGGATAATAAGTTATTGTTTGATTATCAATTGGATTTTATTAAAGAGTTCGATGTGATAGGAGTTAGAGGGGTATTATTTTATTTGGATGTGAGAGAGTAGTGGGTCATGGTTGAAAATTCAAAAGAATAAAGTAGTAGTGGGCTATGTCCAAAAATAGAAGTGTATAGAGCTTTATGGGACGGATGAAAAAGAAAAGTGTATAAAGCTTAATGGGATTGAGGGAGTACTAATTATTTTAATTACTACTAAGTCAGTAATTATAGTTATACTTAGCTATGTCTTTAGTTACAAACTCTTTCTAAACTTTAAGTTACTATTCAAGTATCAGTTACTCTTAATCACATCACATTATATAAATAATATTGAATGATATTATTATAGTTACTAACTTTATTTTTCTTATTCTTAAATTTTAACGTTGAGAATCATTTGAAAGGTAACATTAGTTTATTACATACTAATGAAACTATGAGTAAATAAAAACTAAAGTAACAATATTAAAACTTAAAATACATTTTATTAGTTACTATTTACTATTGCAATGATGGTTATGATGTACTAATTATTTTAATTACTAATAAGTGAGAAAGTATAATTATAGTTAGTTATAGATATTTAGTTACTAACTCTTTTTAAACTTTAAGTTACTATTCGAGTATTAATTTAGTTATGGTTAACGTTACTAACACCAATAATGAAAATATGAATAAATACAAACAAACACTATTTTAAACTAAATTACTCACATCATGTTAGCTAATGAAATTCAACACTAAATACAGAAAATTAATGATAAATACATGTTGAGATTTTTAATTGCATTAAAAAAAAGTTAAAAACTACTTAGGGGGCGTTTGGATTGGGGGTTTCAACAAATAAAAAGGGAAATAAAACCCTACGTTACCTTTACATGGTGTTTGGTTAATGTTTTTTTCCTTTCCCTTTACCCCTTTTTCAGTTTCAATAACCCTTACCTGATTCCCTACACATCCCCCAGGTTTAGGATTCCCCTCTTTTCCTCTACATAACAACCTTCATTGACCCACCTTGAACACCATTCCACAGCCAACAATGCTCCACCTCCAGGCCAAAACCACCAATAACCACTCCCTCATCCATCGGAAACCACCATGCCTCGCTGGGAACCAACGGTCATCCATCGAAAAACACCCAAACACCGTCGAAACCACCAAACCCTCCCTCAAAAAAACCAGACACCGCCGAAACCACCAAACTCGCCCTCAAAAAACACGAGACACCACCGAAAACCACCCAAACTCACTCGAAAAACACCCAGACACCGCCGTAAACCACCTAAACTCTGTCCAAAAACATCGAGACACTGCCCTTAAATCACCTAAACTCCGTCCAAAACCCCCAAACACCGCCGAAAACCACCAAGCTCCCTCGAAAAACAATAAGGCATCGCCGAAAACAACCAATCTCCCATGAAAATCACCAAACCCCTCCTGCAAACCACCAAAGCTCCGCCGCAAAAGCACCCACACCATCATCCCAGATCTGCAAATAACGGGACTGGAGAGACATTCGCCGGATATGCGTGCTGGAGAAAGAAGGTAAAGGAGGAATGTGCCGGAGAAGGAGAGATGCGTGCTGGAGAGACATTCGCTGGAGATAGATGTGCATGTATCCAGGTCTGCCTGAGCAAAGGAGACAAGGGGCAATGTTTAACCCTTTGTTTATTTTACCAAACACTTTTTAAATTTGGGGGTTTTGGTTTCCATTCCTCTGCAACCCCTTTCTTGATTCCTTTCCTTTTCCTCTATTCCAACCAAACGCCCCTTATATTTTGATGTACGTATTACAAAACAATACTTCTATTAAATAATACTTAAGTATAATGAATATATGAATACTTAATAAACACCGATGGCATTTTAGATATTGAAATAAATAGCATAGCACTAATTAAATTTAAGAACAAATATATCCATTTGATATTACCATCATTGGATGCCGGTACACTTTGTTGTGGATGAGAAGGTACATCATTGTTGAGAGATTCTTAATGGTAGCGACATATTTATCCAGGATTTCCAAGATTTTAAACATGGGCATCCCCATATATTGAGTTTTGGACAAATGCATTGAGATTTTCGGTGTTAATCTCAAATGAACCACCTTCAACATTTCTTCTTGGATCCAATTTTTTGGATAAATTTTATTTTTTGGAATTTCAATGTAAGTCAAAGCAATAACCAATGGTGTTAGTTTCTATAAGAAAAAAAAACTTAAGACTTGGCTAAAACTTGAGACTTGAGAGTTTAGAGAAAGAGCAAGAACAACAACAAGAGCATTAACAAGAGAGCAAGAGCATGAACAAGAGAGCAAGTGTTAGAGATGAGAATGGTGTTAGTTGAAAATATGATTTTGGGTGGTATTTATAGAAGAAAATTGGGGGGAAATCAGAAATTGAAATACAAGCAATGTGTAGTTGTTGCTACTCTTGCTAATTGAATTATTCAATCAACTCATCAAAACTTTGCCAGAAAATAATGGTGACAACTTGCAAATACTATTTGAGGTATGGAGCTGATACAAATTGCAAAGTAAAGAAAGATAGTGAAATCAAGTGCAGCCATTTTCAGGCAGATCTAAGTGCACTGGGCAATTGAGTGAAAGCTAAAAAAAAAAGATAAGCCATCCAACTTTGTTTTGGACTTTGCATAACTAATGAATTGAGTGAAAGCTAAAAAGGAAATTAGTGAATTTTATTTAATCAATATCAATGAGGGCCTCTGATCATGATCAATGCATCTGACAAGCGGCGAATAAACCCAGATCAGAAAATTTATCGTTGCGAGGCTTTAAACTTTTAGTTTGAAAACTCTAATCAGCTGTTTGGACGGCCTGGGTGGTTTGGGCTGCTCGTAGCATCTAGTGTGATCCGAATCCGATCCGAAAGTTTCTGATGCCGAAGTTTGGGATATCCGAAATTTCGGATCAGATATCCGGTACGTGTTTTTTTTTTGGAAAAAAACAGTTTAAAATCAAATTTTTTTAATGAAAAAATAAAGGATATTTTGTATCGTATTTTTCGGATATTTATCCGGATATCCGAAAAATATCCGATTTTTTTAACATATTTCAGATTCTTCAGATATCCGGAAAGGCTAAAAGGGTGATCCAAAATTGTTTGAATATCTGATCCGATATCCGAAACACTACATTTCGGATCGTATACACAAGTTTTCGGATCGGATTAGCCAGATCAGATATTTATGAACACCCCTAGCGGCATCAATGCTGGTTTAACCTAGGTCTTTCTGATTCATCGCTGCGTGGCATCAACCGTTCAGCGCGACATCAACCGTTTAACGTAACAATATAAAGAATATTTTTGATGGGTTGGTTTCGGTGGTCTGGGGGGCTGGGTTGGCGCCATGGGCGTTCAGGATGGGTAGTGGGTGGGTTAGTGGTCTGGGATGTGTGGGTCAATGAGCGGGTTAGGGCGGATTGGTGTGTCGGGTTTATGTGAGCTGGGTTGAAAATTTTAAACTCGGTGTGTGTTTGGTCTAAGACGGGTTGGTGTGTCGGGTTTATGTGGGCTGTGTCGGGTTTCCAATGAGTTACATCCGGTCTGGCCCATGCGGCTCACGAGACGGGCTGGGTTGACCTGGCCCAGTTGCCATCTATAAAATAAAGGACATACAACTAGACCTGGTAAACGTGTCGTGTCGTGTCATATTTGTGTCACCCGCTTACATAAACGGGTTAAAACCCTGTAAACACAAATTTTAACTAAGTCTGCAAAACAAAGTCAAGATAAATGTAACAAAATAAGAAATTTTATTGATTTGAATTGTTGGGTACAATCTCTAATTTAATCCTCTGATTCGATCTCCACAATAATTTGACTTGTTGTATCACGAACTTGGCTTGACACCTTCGTAATACGGAATTGATTTCCTTGAATGAGAGCCTCCAGGCTTGATCTCTTCAAGTCTTCTTTTGGATTCTTGAATGAGGGCTACGGGGCTTGATCTCTTCAAGTATTTTTCTTTAGAATAGAACGGCACATTGATTTTTGATGCTTGTTGTTCTTCTTCTAGGTAAAAAGAATTTGATGTAGCTTGTTGAGTTCCAGAGAATTTTTGTGTACTCTGGAATAGCTCTGGCTTCTGTTTTTCTGGCCTTCTGGTTTTTCTCTCTGGTTTCTCCTCCTTGGTTTTCTGAGCCTCCTAATGAAATGAAGGACTCCACTATTTATAGAGAAGTCTCACTTCAAAACCCTAGGGTTTTAAGCCATATTGGGCCACTTAAATTAACTTGGTGTCATGACCCAATAGTTTAAACCCTTTTACTGGCTTTTAACTATTAAATAAAATGATTTTAAGATAATTAAGATGGACTAAATAATTTGTAACCCAAATTAATTAACAATTAATTGACCGTCAAATAATGAGTCAACAATTTGACCTTTGACCCATATATTATCCAACGTGGCACTATGATAAAATATCAGTGCCTACAAATTGTTCCCTTGTTTTATCGCAGGTTAACCTGAATTGATTTGAGAAAAAGCCAACTCATTAGCCACCATGGATTCACCTCCAAGGAGCCTTACCCTGACGTTATGTATAGAGTGCGCCGGAGGAAGACCCATGAGAGGGATCAAGCCTTGATGTAGGATACTATCGGCAAAGCAGGAGTTCCGCGTTCATGTTTTCAACTCATTATTGGAGCGAGCCATACACGACGCTACCAGGCGACGAAGTCCATGCAGGAGATCAATCAAGTTTCTTCTATTCTACCACTGGAACTCAGAGTACCTCGATGCCGAACAGATCAAGGAGGCGCAACGGAGATGAAGTTTGCTCTTTTTTCCTCCATTGGAGCCCGAAGTAATCCAATGCCGACCAAACCACGGAGCCCCGCGGGAGACCGACATGGAGGACTAGCCACAAAGTCCACTGAATGTCAACCTAAACTGATGAGAAGGGGAGCTAAAATGTCGACCAAAGCATTTTTGCAATATTGGAGATCAACTTCTTGCCAACCCCATGCTTGGTGTTTCAAGAGACCACCGCTACAGAACTTGGTTTACCTCCATCGTGGTGCCTATTGTCCAAGTAAGAAGGTTTAATCTCCCCCTTTTTTTTTGCTAAAATGTCTTCTTTTATTCTGTAAAACTCTGATGGATTGAACTTGTGAATCATCCATTAGTAGCGACGATGTAACGAAGTGACAAACATAGATGCTTCTTTATTCCTGCTATGTTCCTTAATTTTGAGATAAAGCTTAGATATTTGGTGTAGGCATGTAAACATGCATGTTGGTGTGTTTCTTTGATCAATAACACATGTGTATCATGATAATGAATAATGAAGCATGATGATGATGATGCCACTAGGCACTTTTTTTTTTTTTGATAATGTCCAACACATGTGGGAACAAAGCAGTAACATTCTTAATTCCATAGTGTCATTTTTTGTTGATTCATTTTCTATATTTAATTCCTTCATCTTAGGGTTGCCTTCTTTTCCGACCCGATTGAGCAACGCTATGGAGAAGGTTGACCAACGCTATGGAGTAGGAGGTCAAGCCATGTAGGCCAAAATGGCCACGAAGATGGACTAAGTCATTCATATTTCACCTTGATACTAGTTAACATTCATGCCACTCGGGGAAGGAGCTCAGCCAATTGAAAATTTGAAAAACCTTGACGTCTTTACAACTTGGTGAAGAAGTAGACATTCTACCATGCCCTATTTTGATGGAGGAATCACCATATCTGACATCATTGTTGTGAAGTCGTTATAGAGGCTTTAACACAAATTCCCTGACATGTACCGTCGCTTGATGGTAGAGATTTGTTGTTTGCTTGACACAGTGTTGGTGCTTGAAGCTTTCTCCAATTTTCGTGTCCTTTCTTTTTTTTTTTTGCAGGTCCTCGACGAAGCTTTTTCTTGAGGATCGAGACATGTGTTCGAGAAGATGGTGCTTGGAAGCTTTCTCCATCATTCGATAAATTTGGTGCTTTTGAGTTTTCTCCATTACAAACTTGAAGTGCTTTGGGACGAGTGTTGGTTCTTGAAATCTTTCTTCAATAAATTTGACAGGTGATGGTGCTTGGAAGCTTTCTCCATCCATCCTTGCTGCTCGACTTTTTGAGTAGATCTTTCAAAGTTTGAAAGCTTTCTTCAGATCGATCTCAAAGACTTTTGATAGCAAATTGGTGCTTGTGAGCTTTCTCTAATTTCCATGTGGAACAAAATTGTGAATCGTAGTGCTTGACAACATTCTCTAGATCTTCGATTCATAACTTTTGTAGATCCGGTGCTTAGAAGCTTTCTCCAGACTTCCACGAATTTTGATGAAGTATTGGTGCTTAGGAGCTTTCTCCAATCTTCGAACAGACGATAGGTCTTAGTGCTCGTCGTTCATCAATGTTGATTCTTGAGGCTAAGGTGAAGCAATTTTGATGTTCCCGTGCCCCCAAGTCTATTTTTTGATGTGACTGCACTCGAATAACATTCAATCAAGATGCCTACGTACCAAATGAGTATTTGAGATATACTTATTTGGATCAAGCCAAACGTAGTTCAAAGTTTTGTTTTGTTTGAGTTTGATTGCAGTTTATACTCTTGCTTAGGAGTAATTCTCTTTTGGATATGCAGTTTATACTCTTGCTTATGAGTATTTTAATTTGTTTCTAGCTTATGCAGTTTATACTCTTGCTTAGGAGTCTTTTTCTTTTGGATATGCAGTTTATATTCTTGCTTAGGAGTAACGTACTTCTTTTTATGTCTTCGTGATTTTTTTTTCACGAGGTTGTAGATGCGATTCTCCATCAATTTAGATGTCTAATCAGATTGATCTTCATGACTGACAATTGCAAACTCCATTTCATGAGCTCGAGTTGCCAAATCTTGAAATGTTTTTGGCTTGATTCCTTGCAAGATGTACGTCAAGTTCCAATGCATTCCCTGGATGCACATCTCCACGGCAGAAGTTTCAGACAAGTGATCCTTACAATGAAGGCTTAATGCTCGCCACCGATCGATGTAATCCACAACTGGTTCGTCCTCCAATTGGTTGGTGCGCGTTAACTCGATCATGCTCACCGTGCGACAAGTGTTGTAGAAGTGTTTCAAGAACGTTTCTTCCATTTGTGGCCAGCTGTCAATGGATTCTGGAGTTAAGTCCGTGTACCAATTGAACGCCACACCTTTAAGAGTGCGAACAAATTGCTTCACAAGTAGGTCATCCTCAGTTCCTGCATTGTTACATGTTTCAACAAAGTGTGCAACATGTTGTTTCGGATTACCTTTTCCATCAAATTGCATGAACTTGGGAGGTTGATAACCATCAGGCATTTGTAAGGATTCGATCCTCTTTGTATATGGCTTGGTGTAAAGGCTTTGTCTACCAAGTCCCCCACCAAGTTGGCTTTCGATGGCACTTGCTATCATTTCTTGGAGTTGTTGGACAGTGAATGAATTCAAGGAATCTCCATGCAGTTTTGTATTTCTTGTGTATGACGTGGACATCGAACTTGAGCTCGATTCTTTCGCGTCATCTTCACTTTCATCATTCTCGAGTGACTTGGCAGTTGGCATTTTCTCGAGTTTATTTGCCAGAATGGCAATTTGCTGGCTTTGGTGATTGATTTGGGCTTCTTTTTCTTGATCTTCCTTGATGAGCTTCTGAATATGTTCTTTCATATTTGCAAGTTCTTCCTCTATGGTGGTCACTTCGATCGCCATGACATCGGCAACGTCCGTTGATCCATGGGTCGACTCCATCATGTGCTTTTTGCCTAGGGACGAGGATTTGTTGTTGCCGTTATGAATGAATTTTCTCTTGACCACCATTGTTGAAGGAGCTTGCTTTTTTACTTTGAATGGAGAAAGAGATGAGTGGTAGAGATGGTCCCACCGAGCGTGTGATATATCGATATCTTATAGAGTTTTTCCCTTTCTTTACAAGCTAAATTGTGCTATATTGATGCTCTTATGAGCTATTTATGCTAACTATTTCGATATAGTTGTGGTTTGTGTGTTCTATATCATTTTGCAGGTTTTAGGGAAAAACTCCCTATTTACTTGATGTTTTGAGCACCACGCTATAGCGGGAAGTTATGAGGCATCTTTGAGGTCTCAAGATGGTATTTGGACCCCATTATGAAGAAGTAAGTATTCAAAGACTTGGCGTCTGAAGCCAAGCAAAGCAAGGCAAGAAGAAGACTCGCCCGATCGGGTCGGGCAACAATTGCCCGATCGGGTACGAGTGAGGAAGCTGAAATTCAGGTTTCCCGCCCGATCGGGCGGCCTTGCCCGATCACATCGGGCGGAGCAATACTTATCCATTCTTGCTGTTTTCTGAGAGCTGAAGAAGACATCCACCCGATGGCATCGGGTGGACTTGCCCGATCGGGTGCTGGGGTTGCGGCCCCGATCGGGTGGCATCTGCCCGATCCCATCGGGTAAAGCCTATTTTTGTTGCTGCTGAAGACTTGTTCCCAGGCCCGATCGGGCGGCCTTTTGCCCGATCGGGTGGATGACACGGGGATGCGATTTTCGTTATTTTCCCCACTCTATCTTATTGTTTTCTTAGGACCTATAAATACTTTTAGGTTATTATTATTTGTATCTTTCATATTATTAAACACTTAGAGAGCTCTTAGCCTAGTTTATCATTGCTTTCGATTGTAGAAGAGATTCAAGTACAATTTCAATTCGATTAAAGTTTCCGCTTTCCGTCAATTTGGTAATCGTCTTGCTTATTGCTTTATTCCTTTATCTCAATTACTTTAGTTCAATCGCTTATTTCTCAATTAGTTCATGATGCAATTCTTAGGGTTTTCAATTAGTTTTGTTGTTGCCAATTCGATCATGTCTGAGTAGTTCTCTTTCTAGGGTGTTAGATAGGGAAGCCATGTTTATACCATGAGTGCTATTTAGACTTCTATTGATTTCTAGGGCTTGATTAGAGTGATTGTGGTGTGGTTTGTTTTTAATTAGTGATTAATGTTAGTGGCCAATTTCATTGATTGCTTGTGGTTAATAGTTGTTTGCACAGATCCGTCTTACGACTAGAGGCCTAGGACACATCAGTAGTTCTGATTACGTTAGTGAACATGCGGCGTATGTTGAACTATGAGCGTTGAGTCTTAACCATAGCTCAACACATGCTCTAATCCCTCGACTCTTGACCTAGGTTTCGATAGTTGTTGACCTTGTTTGATTGGTATAAGCATGGTGGACCGACCTAATACCCTAGGCTTTTATTTCATAGTTAAATCCTCGACTTAATTCGTATTATTTAGCTTACTCATTAGTTCAGTTAATTCTCCATATTTTCATCTGAAGTAGTTAGTTAATTGAATATTAATATAGAAACTCTGTCTCCCTGCGGATTCAACCCTGCTACCACTGACTACCTTAGTTAGAGGACCGTAGGTTTATTTTTGATTAGGTGACACACTAAAACCTATCAAATTTTGGCGCCGTTGCCGGGGAGACGGCTAGTTTTCTAGTTTTTATTCGATTAATTAGCGTACTTCTCTTTGCCTCATTGGAACCTCCCGTTCCAATCGAGGCCGTTCTTAAGGTTATCTTGTCGTCTTCTCTTATATGTCCAGGTATCAAAAGAAAACTCACATTATTCCTGGAGATCCTGACACATAAGCAATACTTCGGGATCTTAGAGCAGAATTTGACCAAGAGAAGCCAGTTTCAGAGATTTCTACATTACCAATGGCGAAGTCACTGAAATCTTATGGGGTGCCTAATCCTGAAGGCATACCCACAGGTCCACCGATGCCCACTATTGCTGCGAACAATTTTGAAATCAAACCTGCACTAATTAATATGGTGCAGCAGAATCAGTTTAGTGGGCATCCTTCTGAAGATCCGGCCAACCATCTACAGAGATTCCAACAACTCTGCAGGACTGTTAAACATCAAGGAGTCACACCTGAGCAGCTGAAGGTTATGTTATTTGAGTTCTCACTCAGAGACAAGGCTCAGAGGTGGTTCAGCGATATCACTGAGACAGAATGGCCGGCGATTTCTGCTGCATTTCTACATGAGTATTACCCTCCCACAAAAACAGCAGAAATCAGGAACAAGTTGGCTACGTTTTCCCAAGAGCCAGATGAGACATTGAGGGAAGCGTGGACTAGATTCAGAGACCTACAGAGGGAATGTCCACATCATAATATGGACAAGTGGTTTCTGACGCAGACTTTTTATAATGGTCTGCAGCCTCAGACGAAGAGTACTGTTGATTCGTCTGCAGGCGGAGTCTTTTTAGACAAGGCAGTTGATGAGGGTTATGATTTCCTAGCAAATCTTGCAGCCAATGACCATTCATCATCTAGGAGTGTGACTAAGAAGGTACTTGAAGTTGATGCTATTTCAATGCTTACATCTCAGATGGCGCAACTCACTCAGCAGCTAATGAAGTCCTCTAGTTCAACACCTCCGCCAATGAGCATCAACGCTATGTCAGCAGTTGCACCCATCACCTCATCTTACTGCGAGGTGTATGGTATTCAGGGCCATTTCGGCCATGATTGTCAGTTCAGTCAGAATCAGATGGAGCAGGCTAATGCTTTTCAGCAAAGACAACCCAATAACCCCTACTCCAACACATACAATCCTGGTTGGAAAGACAACCCACTTCTTTCCTATAGAAGCAACAATGTTCAAAACCCACAGCCACAAAATTCCTACCATCCCCCACAAAATTCCTATCAACCTCCACACCACAACCCAAAACCCAACTACTACCAAAACCAAGGAAATTCTCATCATCCTCCTGGTTTCCAAAGACCTGCTCATCAGAATTATCAGCCAGCACCACAAAATGCAACCCCACAAGAGCCTAGCAATTCTGAACTGATGAAATTAATATTGTCTATGCAGAAGACACATGAGGAAACACAGAAGTCCCAAGAGAAGCACATAAAACTTCTCGAGACTCAGATTGCTCAGTTGGCAGAGACTAATGCACAGAGGCAGCAGGGACAATTGCCGGGGCAACCTACACATAGGGAGCAAGAAAATGCCGTTACTCTTCGTAGTGGCACTGCTTATGCTGCTCCTCCTATGCCCGTCGATGATGATATTGCCCCTAGCAAGGAGAAGGAGGTAGTAGAGAAGGAATTGGAGAAGAATTCGACGTCTGATGTCGAAGTGTCTGAAACAGCTGAACAGGCAGAAAAGAAGAAGGAGAAGGAGAAGGTTGTTGATACACCTTTTACACCAAGGTTGCCTTTTCCTCATCGAATGCAAAAGTCCAAGGTGGATCAACAACTTGGTAAGTTCTTGGCTATGGTCAAGAACCTTGAGGTAACAGTTCCTTTCACTGAACTTATTTCTCAAGTGCATGTCTATGCTAAGTTTTTGAAGGAGATGATCACAAAAAAGAGAGATTTTGGTGGGGTAGATAGAGTCGCACTCACTGAAGAGTGTAGTGCCATTTTGCAAAATAAATCTCCACCTAAATTGAAAGATCCGGGTACCTTTTCCATCCCTTGTAATGTAGGTGCACTTTTTATTGATAAAGCTTTATGTGATTTAGGTACATCCGTGTCTGTCATGCATTTGTCTGTCTGTAATAAACTGAATATGGGAGCACTTAAGTGCACTCAAATTACTTTGCAGATGGCTGACCGTTCTATAAAATACCCTCTAGGTGTTTTAGAAGACGTCCCTGTTAGGGTGGGGAAGTTTTACATTCCTGTGGATTTTGTTGTGTTGGATATGGAGGAGGATGCCCAAATTCCTATTATTTTGGGCAGACCATTTTTGTGCACTGCAGGTGCTGTTATTGATGTCAAGTCAGGATCTTTGACTTTGAGTGTTGGTGATGATACTGTCACTTTTAAACTAACCAATGCTATAAAGTCTCCTATGCTTGAAGAATCTTGTTGCAGGATAGATGTGGTAGACAAAGCTGTGATGTCTGCATTTCAGCAGATACGTGATGCTGACCCATTGGAGGTAGCATTGACTGAGAGTGACTCTTTAGGCATTGACACTGATGTTGATGCCTGTCTTGCTGATTTAGAGGGTCATGGAGCTGAACAGAAACAGGAAACTGTGATACATGAAAGTGTATGCTCCAGTTCTACTCCTCAGGTAACTAAGGTAGAACTTAAACCACTTCCCTCTCATTTGAAGTATGCATTTTTAGATGATAAGGAAGAATGTCCCGTGATTGTCAGTACTAAACTCACAGATAGCCAATTGCAAAGTTTGCTTGTTGTGCTTCGTATACACAAGAAAGCTATTGGGTATAGTATTGATGATCTAAAGGGCATTAGTCCTGATTTTTGTATGCATCGTATTAATCTTGAAGAGGATCACCGCCCTTGCATTCAACCTCAGAGACGTTTGAATCCTAACATGCAAGAGGTGGTGAAGAAAGAGATCATGAAACTGTTAGATGCAGGGATCATTTATCCCATTGCTGATTCGAAATAGGTCAGTCCTGTGCAAGTGGTTCCCAAGAAGGGGGGGACCACTGTTGTTGAAAATGAGAAAGGTGATTTAATTCCCACTAGGACTGTGACAGGGTGGCGTATGTGCATTGATTATCGTAGACTTAATAATGCCACCCTGAAGGACCATTTCCCCCTCCCTTTTATTGATCAGATGTTGGAAAGGCTAGCCAAACATAGCTATTTCTGTTATCTAGATGGATATTCTGGTTTTTTCCAAATTCCCATCCATCCAGATGATCAGGAAAAGACTACGTTTACATGTCCTTATGGCACCTTCGCATATCGTAGGATGCCATTTGGATTGTGTAACACTCCCGCTACTTTCCAACGCTGCATGATGGCCATATTCTCTGATTTTATTGAAAATATCATGGAAGTGTTTATGGATGATTTCAGCGTTTATGGTTCTGACTTTGATGCTTGCCTGCATAATTTGTCCAAAGTGCTTAAAAGATGTGTTGAGGCAAACCTCGTACTTAATTGGGAAAAATGTCACTTCATGGTGAATGAAGGTGTCGTTTTAGGTCACTTGATTTCTGAGCGTGGCATCCAAGTGGATAGAGCAAAGATTGAGAAACTTCCCCCTCCAATGAATGTAAAAGGAGTGAGGAGTTTTCTTGGTCATGCGGGGTTTTATCGCAGATTTATCAAAGACTTTTCAAAAATTGCGAAACCCCTCACTCAATTGTTGCTAAAGGGTGCCACATTCGATTTTACTGATGAGTGTTTGGAGTCTTTTGACAGGATAAAGACAGCTTTGATCACTGCCCCTATTATACAACCTCCAGATTGGGATCTCCCTTTCGAGATCATGTGTGATGCTAGTGATTATGCGATAGGGGCAGTACTTGGTCAGCGGAAGGATAAGCTACTCCATGTGATTCACTATGCTAGCAAAACCTTGGATCCAGCCCAGGTTAATTATGCTACGACAGAGAAGGAGTTGCTAGCCATAGTCTATGCATTGGATAAGTTTCGAACCTATCTTATAGGTTCGAAGGTTATAGTACACACTGATCATGCTGCTTTGAAGTACTTGATGGCTAAGAAGGAGGCCAAACCTAGGCTCATCAGGTGGATTCTTTTGCTGCAAGAATTCGACTTGGAAATCAAAGATAAGAAGGGTGCTGAGAATGTGGTCGCCGACCACCTTTCTAGGTTGAGGTTTGGATCCCCTTCTGACCCTCCTATAGATGACTCTTTTCCTGATGATCATTTGTTTTCTGTGTCCTCTAAAACTCCTTGGTATGCTGATTTTGCTAACTTCTGTGTTAGTGGTTCTCATCCTCCCGATCTTACATATCAGCAACGCAAAAAGTTTTATCATGATGCTAGAATGTATTTTTGGGAGGATCCTTTCCTATATAAGAAGTTCTCCGACGGGATGTTTCGTCGTTGCATTCCTGATTGGGAAATAGAGGGTGTTTTGCTACATTGTCATAGTATGCCTTCTAGTGGTCATCTCGGTTCCCAAGCTACTGGTTTTAGAGTCTTACATAGTGGTTTCTATTGGCCTTCGATTTTCAAAGATGCCCGTGCCTTTTGTTTATCTTGTGATGCTTGTCAAAGGACGGGTAATATTTCAAAAAGGCAAGAGATGCCACAGAGTGGGATTTTAGAGGTCGAACCTTTTGATGTTTGGGGGATTGATTTTATGGGACCCTTTCCTACCTCTTGTGGGAATAGGTATATTCTAGTGGCCGTCGACTATGTGACTAAATGGGTAGCAGCTATAGCATCACCAACCAATGATTCTAAGGTTGTGATGAAGATGTTTAAAAAGATAATCTTTCCCCGTTTTGGTGTCCCCCGTGTTGTAATTAGTGATGGTGGCTCTCACTTTCATAAGAGCACCTTCAAGACCCTATTGACAAAACATGGAGTCACTCATAAAGTCGGACTTGCCTATCACCCTCAAACCAGTGGCCAAGTAGAAGTATCTAATAGGCAAATTAAGAGAATCCTTGAAAAAGTGGTCACTAAAGCTAGAAAGGATTGGTCATTGAAACTTGATGATACTCTTTCGGCGCTCCGCACTGCTTTTAAGACTCCTTTGGGTACCACACCCTATCGACTGGTTTATGGCAAGGCTTGTCACTTACCAGTTGAGATGGAGTATCTTTCTGCGTGGGCGGTCAAAGAGATTAACCTTGATTTGACAGCTGCAGGTGAAGCACGACTTCTTCAACTCAATGAGTTGGATGAGCTCCGTTTGGATGCTTATGAAAATCACAGGCTCTATAAAGAGAAAACGAAGAAGCTGCATGATAAGATGATAGGAAAAAGAGAATTCAAGGTTGGCGACAAGGTCCTATTGTTCAATTCCAGGTTGAGACTGTTTCCTAGAAAGCTCAAATCTCGATGGTCTGGACCATTCGAGGTGACAGAAGTGAAGGCACATGGTGCCATCGAGGTTGCCAACCACAAAGGAGAGAAGTTTAAGGCAAATGGACAGCGTCTGAAGCTGTACCATGAAGGTGCCTTTGTTGGTTGTGTGGAGGAAATCCGCTTTGATTCCTCCCCACTTGATTCATCTACCTAGAGAGGTAATATGGTCGTGCGGGACCTTCATAAACCAGCGCTTTGCGGGAGGCAACCCGTATCTCTTAGTTAGATCTTCTTTTCTCTTGTTTCGTAGTTTGTAGCATGTGAGAGAGCGTGAGGGTACTAATGTGTTCCTAGATCTTGTGTGCTTTGATGTGCAGATATGCTAATTGAAGAGAAACTTGAGCCATACTTGCCCAAAAATTTGCAAAAAGGCGAGCCACTTACTGAACAGTAGCTCGCCCGATCGGATCGGGTGTCTGTCACACGGTCGGGTGAGCGGAAAATAACACAAAGGAAGAAAAGAAAGGACGCCCGATGACATCGGGCAAGGTTCGCCCGATCGGGTGCGCAACACTAGCACCCGATTAAAAATACCTTGCCCGATCGGGTGGCAGGTCGGGTGAACGCGTAAAAGTCAAAGAAAAAAATCAGTCAAAAGGTACACCGCCCGACGCCATCGTGCGACAGTCGCCCGATCGGGCGCGAGACTTGAGCACCCGACGAGAAATTAGGCACCCGATCGGGCGGTCGATCGGGCGAAGTGATAATTCTGAGGAAAAAAAATTTTTGAATTCCACCCGATCGGGCCTGCGACCACTTATCCCTCTTTTACACGGATTTCCCCACTTTTCTCACCATTCACTCATCATCCTTCCAATCAATTCTCTCTCTCTCTTCACTCATCTTCAACCCCCAAATCCCTAACCTCCATTAAAACCAAACTCTTCTACCTCAAATCTCCATCCTTTCTCAACCAAACTTCATAAAATCCCCTCCTTTCCTCCTTTCACCCTCCATCTCACAAAATCTCATTCACCAAAATCATCTTCCCTCTCCCATCTCTTCCCACACTCACCTTAAAACCCCATCTTTGTGTTACAAGAGGCTACAAGGCTAATTTTCGACCATGGCAAGCAAATTCCGAAGGCTTATTCGAGGTGAAGGCTCGCGATCTAGGCGAGAGGCAACACCACAACCACCACCACAACCACAAGTTCCGCGGGATCCTCAATACCCGGAAATCATTTTCCGGGACGATGAACATCGCGAGAAATTCTTGCGGTTCAAAAAACGGGAGGTACTTCCTACCCGATTTCTAGATGTTGAGCTTTTGTCTAAACTTGGTTTAACTGATGATTTTAAGGACTTCATGAAAGTTCTAGGCATGGAGGCGCTTTATAATGTACATGTTAACACTTATCCTCCTCTAGTCTATGAATTTTTTAGTAGTTTTAGTTTGACAAAGCCCCGGGCCGGTCCGGTCACCCATGTTCACTTTAGACTTTTAAACCAAGAGCACTCCCTTAGCCTTAGGGAATTTGCGGGGGTTCTTAGGTTACAGGTACGGGGTGACTACTACCCACCCGACCACTTTAGGATGGCCGATACTTATGTTATGCTGACAGGGGACCCTACGCCCTTTGACATCCAGCACTGTCATTGGGCGAACTTCCATCACCCTATTTTTAGCATTTGGATACGGTTCATGGCCCAGACTCTGTTGGGACGGTTTGAGGGTCACTTGGTCCGGGGGCCGAGCTAGTTGCTATAGCTAGCTATATTGCTAAAGGCTCTAGGGAGCCATTTCAGTACAACTTGGCTCACCATATCGCTATTCAGTTCGAGCGTATCTCGAACTCGCTCCCTAAGCCAAAGGAAGACGGTAGTTGGACCTCTGGGAGGTTAGTTAACGGGGGGTTGATCACATTGTTTGCCCGGCAAATTGCCGGCTTTGACGAGACTCAGCGTACCCACGTCCTAGGCCCTACCCTCATTGACCTCACCTATCTCAACACCCTCAAAGTCCTGTACCGCCTGCCTGACCATAGATTTCAGTGGGTGATTAAGTCCAAAAAATCCCTCATTCTGCCCGACTCTAGGGCCCGACTACGGCCTCGTCAGGCAAACTACCTACTCCCTATAGAGGGAGTCGACCTAGTTGTCCCTGAGCCAGAGCCCCCTCGCCGTTCTTACCATAGGCGGCATACGCCGATTTTAGACGAGGGCGCCTCCACTTCTGCTCCCCCTCCCCCTCCCCCTCACACGGACTCATTTGACTTTACCTCTATGATGTCGACCGTAGGTCGCATGGAGACGGGGATGGGTAGAATGGAAGGGCTGATCAACGCGAAGACCGCCACCCTCGCGGGCTATGGCACTCGCATCGATCAGCTCTATACCCGTATAGACCAGATGGGGGGAAAGATGGACACCTTGGCTAACGACTAGCACTACGCCCTTTATCCTCTCTATGACGACTATTGTAGGCGTGGCATTATTGAGCAGACTGCCCAGCACCCCTCGTGGTACCATTGGAACCCGAGTTATGGCCAGCCTACCGGTCAGAGCGATGACATGGCAGAGGATGAGGAGGATGAGCCTGCTCGTCAGTCAGTCTCTTTAGGAGACTTTGGCCTAGGTCCTAGTGGTTTTAGAGGTGGTTTTGATGCAGGTCCTAGTGGATTTGGTGGTGGGATGAGTGGTCCCTCCGGTGGTGGTTTTACCGATGGTGGTGGTACTTCTAGTGGTGGTTTCTTCAGTGACCCCACTAATGATGATATGGGCGGCTGATGCCCTTGTTCTCTCCTCTCCCTCGTTGCAATGAGGACATTGCCTCGTTCAGCTTGGGGGAGAATCTCTCACTGTGAGTATAGTTTATTGCTTTCTAGTATAGTTTACTGCTTTTTAGTGTAGTTTAAAGCTTTGATAGTTTAGTTTACAGCTTTAAGAAAAATTGAAAATTTTGAAAAAAAAATATGTTTGATCATGAGTGGTTTGATTGCCTCCCTGTGCCCCTTGTTGTGCTTTATTGAGAATGATTTGACTTTGTTTTCTGGATAGCTGGGCATTTGTGATTATGAGGCTTTGATTTGATGTTCGACTACTTTGATTTCGAGCAATTTCTGGCTATGATATACTACTTTGTGCTGCATACCTGATTTGGTTAGACTGTGAGGCCTTTTTCTAGCCTATTGGATTCATACTTTTATCCACTCTATATTTTTGGTGTGTTAGTTCCTCTCTAGCGGATCGATCTTGACTTTGACTTCGTACTCATTTGATGTTTGGTGACTTGTTACACTTGCTATGATAGAGGCGTTCTTTTGACTTATTCTTGAGCCCCAGAGTTAGTTTTTGATACATTTTTATCCTCCTTAGCCCCGCTGAGCCTAATGACCTTGTTTCATGTTACTTAAACCCTTATTATAATCCCATGGCATTTGTTTCGATATTATTCCCAAGCCTAGCTTGAGGGAGCTTTGTGTATGGGTTGAGAGTGAAGTTGGTTTCATGGTTTGGTTTGATTGTTGAGGAATCAAAAGTGTATTTGTTGTGGATTGATTATTAGAAAAAGAAAAGAAAAGGCAAAATTAGAGTTGCGTGAATGAAGTTCAAAAAAATGAAAGAAAAAAAATGAAATAAAAGTTCAAAAGAATTCAAAGTTCTTTCATTCACGCACGTTCATAAATAAAGTTTCATGTCATTGCCTAAAACTTGGGTTTGTTGTGCGTATTCATTGAATTTGGAGGATTGGTTTATTTTTCATGGTTTTATGGTGTTGATTGGGAGTTGCTTAGGCCATCTAAGGCCTTGTTTGAGTGTTCATGCTCCCCTTTTCTTGGTTTTTCCACCACATTACCCAAAAGTATCCCCTACCTCTTACCTAAGCCCCATTACAACCCGGAAAAGTCCTCTTGAGCTTGTGCCTACAATGTCTACTAGATTGATTTTGGTCAGTTTGTCAAAGTTAAAGAGTACGTCTGCTAGTTGAGTCGACTTGATTAGGATGAGCGACATTTTACCTTCTTAAACACATGAGAGTGTGAGTGGGAAGGGACATTTATGGTCGGGTCGGTGAGTGTTCGGGCACATTCTTTGCCTGTCACAAAATTGAGAGGAGTGACACCCTTTGTGAGCACCTTTTCAGGATTTGTATGCCTAGTAGTCACTTGAACTTGATGAATTGCTTGGATGATTGGTGGTTGGAAGGATTTGATTTGCCGAACTTGAATTATGCCTGCTTGAACGATTCTTAGTCTTGAAAATGTTTTTTTTTGAGCTTGAATTGTTTTGTTTATGGGGTGAGGCAATCTATTCCACGATCATGCTCTATTTGCTTGAGGACAAGCAAAGGTTTAGCTTGGGGGAATTTGATATATCGATATCTTATAGAGTTTTTCCCTTTCTTTACATGCTAAATTGTGCTATATTGATGCTCTTATGAGCTATTTATGCTAACTATTTCAATATAGTTGTGGTTTGTGTGTTCTATATAATTTTGCAGGTTTTAGGGAAAAACTCCCTATTTACTTGATGTTTTGAGCACCACGCTATAGCGGGAAGTTATGAGGCATCTTTGAGGTCTCAAGATGGTATTTGGACCCCATTATGAAGAAGTAAGTATGCAAAGACTTGGCGTCTGAAGCCAAGCAAAGCAAGGCAAGAAGAAGACTCGCCCGATCGGGTCGGGCAACAATTGCCCGATCGGATACGAGTGAGGAAGCTGAAATTCAGGCTTCCCGCCCGATCGGGCGGCCTTGCCCGATCACATCGGGCGGAGCAATACTTAGCCATTCTTGCTGTTTTCTGAGAGCTGAAGAAGACATCCACCCGATGGCATCGGGTGGACTTGCCCGATCGGGTGCTGGGGTTGCGGCCCCGATCGGGTGGCATCTGCCCGATCCCATCGGGTGAAGCCTATTTTTGTTGCTGCTGAAGACTTGTTCCCAGGCCCGATCGGGCGGCCTTTTGCCCGATCGGGTGGATGACACGGGGATGCAATTTTCGTTATTTTCCCCACTCTATCTTATTGTTTTCTTAGGACCTATAAATACTTTTAGGTTATTATTATTTGTATCTTTCATATTATTAAACACTTAGAGAGCTCTTAGCCTAGTTTATCATTGCTTTCGATTGTAGAAGAGATTCAAGTACAATTTCAATTCGATTAAAGTTTCCGCTTTCCGTCAATTTGGTAATCGTCTTGCTTATTGCTTTATTCCTTTATCTCAATTACTTTAGTTCAATCGCTTATTTCTCAATTAGTTCATGATGCAATTCTTAGGGTTTTCAATTAGTTTTGTTGTTGCCAATTCGATCATGTCTGAGTAGTTCTCTTTCTAAGGTGTTAGATAGGGAAGCCATGTTTATACCATGAGTGCTATTTAGACTTCTATTGATTTCTAGGGCTTGATTAGAGTGATTGTGGTGTGGTTTGTTCTTAATTAGTGATTAATGTTAGTGGCCAATTTCATTGATTGCTTGTGGTTAATAGTTGTTTGCACAGATCCGTCTTACGACTAGAGGCCTAGGACACATCAGTAGTTCTGATTACGTTAGTGAACATGCGGCGTATGTTGAACTATGAGCGTTGAGTCTTAACCATAGCTCAACACATGCTCTAATCCCTCGACTCTTGACCTAGGTTTCGATAGTTGTTGACCTTGTTTGATTGGTATAAGCATGGTGGACCGACCTAATACCCTAGGCTTTTATTCCATAGTTAAATCCTCGACTTAATTCGTATTATTTAGCTTACTCATTAGTTCAGTTAATTCTCCATATTTTCATCTGAAGTAGTTAGTTAATTGAATATTAATATATAAACTCTGTCTCCCTGCGGATTCGACCCTGCTACCACTGACTACCTTAGTTAGAGGACCGTAGGTTTATTTTTGATTAGGTGACACGACTAAAACCTATCAGCGTGCCAAAAATTTGTAAACACAAATTTTAACTAAGTCTGCAAAACAAAGTCAAGATAAATGTAACAAAATAAGAAATTTTACTGATTTGAATTGTTGGGTACAATCTCTAATTTAATCCTCTGATTCGATCTCCACAATAATTTGACTTGTTGTATCACGAACTTGGCTTGACACCTTCGTAATACGGAATTGATTTCCTTGAATGAGAGCCTCCAGGCTTGATCTCTTCAAGTCTTCTTTTGGATTCTTGAATGAGGGTTACGGGGCTTGATCTCTTCAAGTATTTTTCTTTAGAATAGAACGGCACATTGATTTTTGATGCTTGTTGTTCTTCTTCTAGGTAAAAAGAATTTGATGTAACTTGTTGAGTTCCAGAGAATTTTTGTGTACTCTGGAATAGCTCTGGCTTCTGTTTTTCTGGCCTTCTGGTTTTTCTCTCTGGTTTCTCCTCCTTGGTTTTCTGAGCCTCCTAATGAAATGAAGGACTCCACTATTTATAGAGAAGTCTCACTTCAAAACCCTAGGGTTTTAAGCCATATTGGGCCACTTAAATTAACTTGGTGTCATGACCCAATAGTTTAAACCCTTTTACTGGCTTTTAACTATTAAATAAAATGATTTTAAGATAATTAAGATGGACTAAATAATTTATAACCCAAATTAATTAACAATTAATTGACCGTCAAATCATGAGTCAACAATTTGACTTTTGACCCATATATTATCCAACCTGGCACTATAATAAAATATCAGTGCCTACAACCCCCTCAACCCTAACCCAACCCGTTTAATAAACGTGTCGTGTCGTGTCAACCTGTTTACTTAAACGTGTCAAAGAGCTTTGACCCAAACCCGTTTATTTTGTGCCGAGTTCGGGTCGTGTTGGCGTGTCATATTGTTTTTACATACAAAAATTGAAAAATGAGTAATTTGTGTTATGCCGTGTCAACCCGCTTAGTTAAACGGGTTGAACCCCTCCAATCCTGACCCGACCCATTTGTTAAGCGTGTCGTGTCGTGTCAACCCGTGTACTTAAACGAGTCAACGCCGCGAGTCGTGTCAGTTTTTAACACCTCTACATACAACGACGTAGTGAAGGCGGGTGAATGGCAGTGGTGAAAAGATGATTACTGAACATAGTATGAGTAGATGAAAACAATGATTATTAAGGCGGTTAAAATTGTTTGATGATGATTACATGCATGAATATGATCCATCCCTATATCCTGACCCCTCTGTTCCATTTAATAAATCTAAATGGTTGCAATTGATTTTACTCCTTCAGAACCACTTTCTAACCGAATTTCCAACGACACCTACCCCTCCTCCCTCTCTCTCTCTCTCTCTCTGTTCTTCTCTCTTTACTCTTGAGTAGTCTCTTCTTCTCTCAGTTTTCACTGCTTCTTCTCACTCTAACATTGAATTGCGCATTGGGAAACCCATTATCATTTTCTTGCTACACTATTTTTGCAAGAAACACCCAAGAAAAGTTCATAAATTTCTCAAGAAAATGGAGAAACCCAGTTGTTTTTATGCCCAATACTTGGAATTTTTCAGGAAATTACCTCTAATTCTGATTCTTATCAGTTTCTTTGGGTTCAGCAGAGCACAACACCAAGAGGGTAAGTCTTGTACTACTTTCCAATCTTCATTTTCAGCTTTTTTTTCCCTCTTTGTCTCTGTTCTGCTGAATTCTCAGTTATTACCAAGATTTCTCTAGTTTCTACCATTGTTCTGGGTTTTTACTCTTACCTATTTGGATAAATTATGTCAATGCATGTCATGTAATTGCTGATTATTTTTGTAATGTTCTTGTATACTTTGAGGCATCCTGTGTAATCTACAGGTTTCAAATATATTTGTTTGCTATCGACTGATACAGAACTCTTCTTGCTTCAAAAGAGTGAGAAATTGCTACTTCAGATTTTATTTTGAGTGGGAGCATGAATGTTTGTCAACATTGTTTTTGTGATCTTTTTCTCTGAAACAAAACTGTCTCTTTTTTGCTTATACAAATTTTACTCTATGATGTCAAGATTAAGAATAATGTAACGTATGGCAGTACCGATATCGAAACTGGCCTGGGGTTGAAAACTGGCAGTTTCTGTAAATTTGAGAGGAATATTAACCAGTTCCCATTGCAGTTGACTCAAATAACTCTCTTACTCTTTTGCAACAAGAAGAGCTATTCTGGTTAATCTGCAAAACATCTGTAAATTTAGGGGGACTGTACTGTTTGTGAATCGTGGTAGCATCACTGAAGTTCGAGTCTAAGGACCATTACATTCGATTCTTTCATGGTAATATTCATGCTTGGAGACTACTTGGATCCAGAGGCTGGAGGGTGGATCAATGGATTTAATGTAAATGTAGCCTGTATAACTCATGCATATATCATTTATATGATCACCCATTATTTGCCTTTAGACAACATGTCTTCCAAACTCGAAATAATGCTGAAACTTCTCTATGGTGTCTCATTCTTATGCTGTAACTCTTCGGACTGCTAATATGCTCATACTTTAAATCGGAAGATTTTTTTATTTTGGTTCTTCCACCATAATGCACAACTTTCTGATGCAACTTTTATGCCCTCCGTAGCTCCTGCCTATCTTCAATTTACCGCCAATGCTACTGAATTCCCTACAGAAGACTATTATGATTATATAATTGTTGGAGGTGGAACCTCTGGGTGTCCATTGGCGGCTACATTATCACAGAATTACAAGGTGTTGTTGCTGGAACGAGGAGGAGTGCCATATGGGAACCCGAACTTGATGACCCAAGAGGGCTTCTTATCCACCATTTTGCAAATTGATACATTTGAATCTCCTGCACAAGCATTTACTTCAGAGGAGGGTGTTCCAAACACGCGTGGTCGGGTTCTTGGTGGAAGCAGCGTTATAAATGCTGGGTTTTATAGCAGAGCTGATCAAGAGTTTTATGACAAGTCTGGTCTCCATTGGGATTTACGAATGGTGAATCAGTCTTATGAGTGGGTGGAGAATGCGATAGTGTTCCGACCTGAGTTAAGAAATTGGCAATCTTCTGTAAGAGATGGTCTGTTGGAAGCCGGTGTGAATCCGTATAATGATTTCACTTTGGAACATGTTTTGGGAACAAAGATTGGTGGATCTACGTTTGATAGCTCTGGACGAAGGCATAGTGCAGCAGACCTTTTGGATTTTGCAGAAGCTTCAAATATAAAGGTAGCTGTACATGCAAATGTACAAAGGATTATACTTGCCACATCTTCTGCATCAGACAACTCGAAATTATCAGCAATTGGAGTGGTGTATCGTGATACAGTAGGGCGTTACCATCATGCAATGGTGCGTGATGAAGGCGAGGTCATTCTTTCAGCCGGTGCCATTGGGAGTCCTCAACTTCTTTTACTTAGTGGAATCGGTTCAAGGCCATACCTGTCATCCTGGGGCATTCCAGTAGCCCATCACTTGCCCTATGTGGGCCAGTTTCTGTACGATAATCCAAGAAATGGAATATCAATTGTGCCACCAGTGCCTCTGGAACATTCACTAATCCAAGTTGTGGGTATCACTGAAACAGGTGCTTACTTGGAGGCTGCATCAAATGTGATCCCAATTTCTGCCCTTTCTCACTCTGTGCTTACCCGCTCACCAGCTTCGGCTCTTTATCTTACTGTGGCCACAATTATGGAGAAGATATCAGGTCCAGTCTCATCAGGTTCGCTTCAGTTGGCTTCCACTGATGTGAGGCTCAATCCGAGCATCAGGTTCAATTATTTTAGCGACCCAAAAGATTTGCAGCTGTGTATAGTTGGAATGCGTAAGATAGCAGATATTCTAAGAAGCCAAGCGATGGAAGATTTCAAGTTCACATGGGCTGGAGGACGAGATTTCAGATTTGTAGGACCTACACTGCCCATTGACCAAGGCGATGACACGGTGATGGGTGAATTTTGTCGCCGCACTGTCAGCACTATATGGCACTATCATGGTGGCTGCATCGTCGGAAAAGTAGTGGATCATGATCTTCGGGTGATTGGTATCGATGCACTCAGAGTTGTTGATGGCTCAGTATTAACCATATCTCCAGGAACCAATCCTCAGGCCACAGTGCTAATGCTTGGCAGGTGAGTGTGTCTGTAATTAAGCTCTAGTAAAGTTCAAATTATACTTCTGTTCATCGGCAGAACAGCTAATGACAGTAGTGTTTAATTTATTTGTCAGATTCATTGGACTGAAGCTGATGCAAGAACGAACAGCATAAGATCAATTGTGATAACCAAAACAAGCAGTAGTAGATTTAACTTTTGCTCCCCTCAAGTGCATGGCAGAAGGCTTGTTTTATGATTCTCTTAAGCTGATAAGTTCTCTTGTTCATAGTTGGTAGGTGTATCGTTAGTTAGACTGACAGTAGAGAGTGTAGAGGCTATCTGTACATGCTGTAGGAGTGAAGAAGTTTTGTCCTTGAAAGAGTAGAGCACCAATGTGCTCTTGTTTTGGCATGTGATGGGTTTATTGGTACTATCCATACCATCTGAACACTAAATTTTACTAGCATCGCCGTTTGCCCGATTTGCTTTCTTGTGTTGGTCTTTTGGACTCAACTGTGTGCAGTTTCCATAATCTAAATCATCTCGAGCTTTTTAAAAATCATGTACCAAAAACTTGGAGCTGTGCTTTATTTTGTGGGGAGGCAATCACCAATCCAGTTATGCTTGATGCTTTTCAAGCTATCTGAACTATAAGGAATAAGGTCATGAGGATACACCACTAGAAATATATCATGGGATAAAATTTAGTCTCTTGCTCTCCTTTCAGATAAATGAACAGAGATCATCCACGAAAGAAATTGTGCCAAAGCTAACATAGATATTAAGTACATCTGTAATGCTTGAACTTTCCTTCTCAGAACTTTTCGTTACACTTCAGAAACTAGTAGGGGCTAGAAATGGCAATGGGTAATGGATTCAATCCGGATCAATGGATCTAGTTCTGCCAAAAACGAAGTTGGGTCTTGAAATTTTGGACCCGGCAGATTCGGATAGGGTATGGATCCTAATTTTAAAAACGGATTTGGACGGTCCTAAACTAATACCAGGAACCGGATCTATTTACCCTTTTTAAATGTTAGAAAAATACCTATTTCTAATGTTAGAAACCCTACATCTCTTAAGTACATATAGTTCACTTCACTCCTCTCAAGTTTTTAATCTTCTCACAAGCCACATGTTAGAAACACTAAGTCACTTAATAACATTCAATTCATCCTAATCCTAAATCACTTTCTAATGTTGTTAAAGTTTGTTGCTTATTTGTACTTTTACATTAAAGTTTGGATTTGTTGTAATTAACTTGAATGCCGGATCATTCGAACATCAACAAATGGAGATGTGTAATGATGTTGTTTTATTGTTTAAAATATTTTGTTATAGCTGGATCTAACCTGTAGGACCCTGTCCAAATCCGAAATGTTGTCGTCTCTACTCTCTAGTAAGAGAAGATACACATTGTAAGAAGTGGGGATTGTTGACTTCAATTAAATTTAAAAATTTATATATAATTTTAGATACACAAAAAGCAACACTAGTTGCGGATCTAGAAAAAATTCATCGACTGGGCCATAAATAATATAAAATATTTAACTGACACAAATATGGTAAGATCTATTTTTTTAAGGAAAAATTGATAAGAATAATCCCACCTTTGGCCGGTCTTTCACCACTGGTACCACCTTCATTTAATCCAGCAATAATCCCACCTTTGACACCCATATTCTCTCATTGGTCCCTCACCTATTGGTGACCTACAATCATGGGTAATCTTCCTAATTACGTGATTAATAGCTAATTAAGTATATTTTAAACTTAAATTTTTAATTAAAGTTTTAAATCAGATTTAATAAAAAAAACTTAAAAGAAATCCCACCCCTCCTCCCCTCCCCTTCCCCCCACTGCTGCCACCCACCACCATTGAAGTCCACCCACCAACCACCACCATTTCAGCACCATAACCAACCGCTACCACCACAACTCATCTTCGCCTAAACCGAGCACCACCACGAACTCAGCCCCTCCCCTGTTTTTCTCCTCCTCGCAAAACACCCTCTACCTCCCTCTCCCCTCTCACGCTGCTGCGTAGTAGCAGCACCACTACAGACCCGCGGCGCCACCAGTGACGCCCCAAACGCCACCAGCCATCCAGACAACACCTCATCCCTCATCTGCATCTCCATCGCTGCTTGCTCACTCTCTCTCCCATTTTCCCCTGCTCGTTGCGACCACCAGCACCACCATCGCGTCCGCACCACAAATCACCTTCACCTACCCCCTTCTTTCGACAGAACTTTGGAAATCAGAGAAAGAAAGAGAGAGTGGGGCGAGAGGGAAAATGATAGAGGCGGAGAACTGCGGTGGTGGGCCCCCTTCTTGGTCGAGCCACCGGTCGTCGGTCGCCGGTGAGCAGCAATGGGGGAAGGGGAGGGGATGGGGTGAGGGTGGGGATGGGGCTGGGGGTGTGTTTTCATTTTTTAAAAAAGTTTTTTAAAAAAAGAAAGTCAACGGTAATTTTAGTCGGTCAAACAGGTTGCCATCATTCTATACCAATGAGAGAATATGGGTGTCAAAGGTGGGATTATTGCTGGATTAAATAAAGGTGGTACCAGTGATGGAAGACCGGCCAAAGGTAGGATTATTCTTATCAATTTTTCCTTTTTTTAAAAAAAAATCCAATATAATACAAAAAAATATTAGATACAAAATATCAACTCTCCTTGTTTTCATAGAATTGAGATAATCTACGATCAATTGTAAACTTCTCCACAATTTACTTTTCTATATAGACAATCAAGTACTCTGAAAGAAAGTCATCTTTCATCTTGTTTCGCAAACTAGTCTTGATAATTTTCATTGCTAAAAAGGCTCTTTCACTAGTAGTATTAACACGAAGAGTCAAAATAAGTCAAATTCAGCTATCAACTAAAGGATAGATATTGAACTTATCATTTTCCGCCAAACTTCGACTTATATCAGTTATGAAACTCAACTTCTTCATTTCAACATGATTAGAAACACAATGATGATATAGCTTAATTTGATACCTTAAATGAAACTTAATATCTTCGGAGAAGTCGAATAATACTTTTCTGCAAGAATGCAAATGCTGTCCATATTGAAATTTGTATACCTATTGCTAGGATTGAAAGATGCACTTAAAACAAGCAACTTTGATGTCTTCTCACTAAATGGACTATTGAGCTCCTACAATTTTTGATTCATTGTAGCTGTGAATACATTGATTTTACAATGATGGGCCACCCGTATGATATCGTTGTTACGCCGAGAACGAATTATATGAGAATATTTATTATTCATATCAGGGACAAGAGTATTATATCATAGGATAACTTTTTCGAAAAGGTCTTTCCAAACTTCATCTCGAAGATCTTGAATACTTTGTGTCACTAACTAAATCTATATCTATAGCTTTTAAAAAGTCTTGTGATTTTAGTTGCAAAGCTCGACAAAGTAAACCCGTGAATGCCATAAGTTCTTGCATCATAAGTAATTTTAGAAAAATAAAAAAAGAAGGTGAATGATACGTTACATGAGATAAAAAAGATGAATAGAAGGGAGAAAAGAGTTGGGGGGGAGGGGGGGTTATTTTTTTTGGATTTTTAATCTTTGAGAAAAAACAAAAGATTTTTAATAGTTTTTTAATTTTCTCATATTAGAATTGTTTATTCAGTTAGCTTTTTTTCGCTTTTAGAAAATGATTTTATTTTTATTTTTCTCATATAGATTTTTTTAAGGTTGTGTAAAAAAAAAAAAATCTTTGTATATATTTGCCAAACATTGTTCAATCATTTCTAAATACCCTGTTCATTATGTAAATTGTTATTTTCAACATTTTGTATTACTCTTTTGGATATTTGGTATTGTTCTTTTGGATATGAGATAGTGTTCCTTTAGTTGTGGTGTATTGTCATCTTGAGTATTTGTTGTTCTTTTATAAGTATTTAGTATTGGGTATTTAGTGTTTTTCTTTGTGATATTTGATATTGTTCTTCGGGTATGACATATTGTTTTTTGAGTATCTAGTGTTGTTCTTTCAAGTATTTGGTGATAGGTATTGTGTGTATTTAGTGTCGTTCTTTTCGAGTTTATATAACTCTTTTTATATAGTCATATTGTTCTTTTCAAATATATTAATTATCCTTTATCAATATACTTAATCATCATATTATAAATCTCAAATCAAAGATATCTTGTGTTATTTTCAAATATATTAGTTATTCTTTTCAAATATATTAATTGTTCTTTTTAAATATATTAGTTAAACTTTTCAAATATTTTAGTTGTTCTTTTGAAATATATTAGTTGTTCTTCTCAAATATATTAGTTATTCTTTTCAAATATATTAGTTTTTCTTTTAAAACATATTAATTGTTCTTTTCAAATATATTAGTTATTCTTTTCAAATATATTAGTTGTTCTTTTCAAGCATATTAATTGTTCTTTTGAAATATATTACTTGTTCTTTTCAGATATATTAGTTGTTCTTTATTAGTACCATCTTATATCAATTGTTCAATCTTTTCGGATATATCAATTGTTCTTTTTAGGTATATAATATACATTGAAACAAAAAAAAAGGAACAATAACAATAGTTATAATGCCCCAACTACCAGCCTGAGAGATGAAAAGGTTTTATTTGAGAAATACAAGAATAAAGAAAGGTTTTAGCTACTCTAGTTCATTTGATGCAATACTTAGGTAAAATCTTAGTGGTTTACATTCAAATGGGGGTTTACATTCTCAAACCTCAGAATGTCGATATGAATATTCAAAAGAGAGTTCGTTCGTGGTTCAATGCGTCTCTCCCCTTTATCCCGCGAAAACAAGGAAACAATCACTTACAGTCTTACACACCTGCAGTGATAACACAAAGTCACAATAAATAAATTATTAAGCGGATGACAAATAACAGAAGTAAATAAAACAAATTGCTTTTGAAATCCTTTTCCTTTCTTTTTACTTTGTTTGAAGTATCTCCTTGGGTTTTTCATGCTGAAAAGAACCTTTGTTTTTCCTCCACCCAAATGGGCAACCCGATCTAGAGGGAACTTTCCGACTATAGACTTATATGTGCACACCTCCGTACCAGGATCGCCCTAATAGGAGCATCTAATGGCTAAGGTGAGGATCAGTCCACCCCGTACACTATGAATAGGCTTCGCCTTAAATATCCTCTAGTTGTTAGTAAAACTTGCTTCACCAAATAAATCATTTGAAAACCAGAAGCTTGATTTATATTTTGATTCATCATTTCATTCTAAGGTATCCAATGACTACAAATACGTCATACCGTTTCTAATTCACTACAGCGAAAGTATTATGAAAACATACGGCACTCCATTGACATCAGCAGCACAAGGGTAAATTCCCTTACCTCAGGTGAGCAACAAGACAACGTTAGAAATCCTCTTCTACGAACTCGGGCACTATAAATGTGAATGGTCTAAATTAATAACTAATACTCGCACCTTTTAAACAATGTATAAGTATCTTAGTCTTTTATGATTTCAGAAGCAATTCAATGACATTCTTCAGTTCTCCGGTTTACTTTGGTAATTATGCATACTACCCACCAAGAGATAACCAACACATTCTTCTGTTAACCATGTTATATAATTAACATAATTCCAATCCATTTTATTAGGTTAAGAAACATAGTAATAAGTCAGCAAACTATTAACCAGAAATAAGGATTATTATTGTTTAGATTAGAGCGGGATATAAACTTGATTTCCTGACCAACTGGATATTGTTTGCATCCTAACTTTAGGAAGGTTTAACACTAATTGATGAACTTCAACCTACACACTCCCTGATTCAGCAACAACTTTGAATTAACGACAGACACAAACAACAATCATTGTGAAGCAAGTAACCGCACAACTTCAACCTATTTGCTATGAGAAATTTCCATAAAATAACCACTAACTCTATGCTAATACTCAGTCATCACCTTATCATTTAATCAACCACATAATATACTCTTTACAAACTAAAGACAACATATAGCTAATATGTACCATGAATGAAATTGAAAAAGGAGTTGTAAAATAAAAACAACACCAACAAATATAACAAATAAGCGAGCAATACTAATAATTCACTAAAATATAATAGATTTTCATTTTAATTCGTTGCTAACCCAGAACTGATTTGCATTAACAAGGAAAACAGAGGAGGAGAAGTTCATCGCCAACCGTTACCTCTGAATACAGGATAAGAGCCTCACGCCGGTTGTTACGACGGCAGACAAAACACGTGTTGGTGGCTGCGACAGCAGAAGAAACGTGTGCTAGTGGCTGGTGGTTGTGACAGCAATAGAGGCTGCAGTGTTTGGGGATGTTAATGGTCCGTGAGTGAGAAAGGGCGGAGCAATCGAGAGAACAGAGGAAATGGGAGATTGGACGAAAGTAGTGTTAGACCCTTGAGTTTTGAATATGACTTAACCAATAAAAGATATATTGTATTTCACTTATGATATTACTAGGTAATTTATTCTCGAGCAAAGAGATTACTTGATCGAAGATTAAATTGAAGAATTAATCAAATATCGAAGTGAAGATTTTCGAAAGATGAAGTATCAAGCTTGGAATGAAGATTAGAATACATTACGATGTATTTAATATCTTCTTGTTAAGGTTGACTGAATACTTAATCTAGTTTGTTGAATTCTCAAACGGATTTTGTTCCCATGACAGGAACAGACAATGTCACTCTTAGGAACAAGGTTAGGGAACAGACCTAGAAAAGACTTTAGGAACAGCTAACATATCCCAAGTTGTGCGCCTAACATTGTTGTGCCCCCAAGTAAGGTTGTTAGAGAGTCTTTAGTTAGTTTTGACTTAATCCATGACTTTAGAGAGTTAATTGTTAGTTTGTTAGAAATTTATTTAAAATGATTTTCTGATTTAATTAGGATAAAGTCAAAATCTTTTTAAATATTATCTTTTATATTTTATTAGTCAAATGATTTTATTTATTATACTTAAACTGAATTTCGGTTTTAAAAGGTGTTTCCTTTTAAAAACTTAATTATAATTTTCGGTTATGTTTTAATTATTTATAAAAGATATTTTCCTAAAAACTATTTAAATAAAATAATTTAATCACTCCCCAAGCAAACTAATATCACGTTTAAGCTTACTGCTACACGTTTACTGTTTGTGGAGTAATGGGGCCTTAATTAATTTTAATTAGTTTAATTAGGCTTCAAGTTTTATAAACCACGTTATACTTTACTGCTTCTCCTATTAAGCTAAGTAGTGGGTTAGTGGTTATTTAATTCTCAAGTAAATTTAAATAAAAACTAATAAATAAATTGAGATAATGGACATCATAGGTTAGTGGACTTAAGTTATGGTCTTGCCTTAGTATAATATTAGTCTTATATGCACGCGATGCGTGCGAAAGCATATAAAAATTAAATTAATGACGTAATTGAATTTTATAACTTGAAACAAAATATAAGACAAAAATGATACCAAAGGTAAAGAAAAACAATTTAGTAATGCAACAATGATATAAGAAAATATAGATAGTGAAGGATTTTGTCCTTCGATCAAGTGTAATAATCTAAGTATACTTGGACAAGTTTATAGAGATAATATATTCAATAATATTTGGAGACCGTAACGTTTTGCTAGAAGCTAAATTACGGTTTGTTGGACTATTGAGATTAGGCTAACTACTAATATTGATTGGGTCCTATGAGGTCACACATTGTAACAAAGGTTAGATATTCATCCAAATTCATTTTGGATGGTCATATGGATGGTAGGAAAAGAGTTGTAACTCTTGTGATTGAATGACTCATAAAGAGTGGCTTTATGTGCCTAATTAAGCCTCATAATGTATGACATTATGTGGTCAATTAAGCCTCATGAAACCACCAATGTAACCACTCTATATATTGATGTAGAGGTTGCAAAAGAGAACACACAATACATCATCTTTTGGCCAAACACCATACAAAGTAAGGAGTGAAAAGTTCCCTCTTTCCGTACTAGCATACGTGGTGATCTATCCGTTGTTCGTGGACCAACACTAGAGGAACGACGCTTGACGTTCTTACAAGATCTCACTTGGAAACTAGTACTTCTGTGGATTCACGCATCAAAGGTATATATTATTATATATTATTTGATTCATGTTAGTTTATGCAATTTGTTCTTGGGTTAGATGTAAAGAATATGATTCTTGAAATTCCGCTCTAAGCATCTAAATTCCTACAGTGGTATCAGTTAGCCTATTGCATAGATTAATATGATCATTTGTTTGATGTGTTTTATTATTATTTTAATTCGATTAAAGGAGGGATTTATATATGATTTTATTTGCATAATTAATATTATGATATTAATTGATTGGAAACATAAAAATTGGGTTCTTATGTATATATTATACTCAAAATTCAACCAAAAGTGACCGGAAAATTCTGATTTTCTTTTATATATGATTCGAATTTTGTAGGAAAAATAAGTTTGTTGTTTTTCTTATTTAAATTGAATTATATATATTTGCCTAGTTCTTGAATTTAATTATTTGAGGTGTTTGATGCATAATAGATTTTATATCAAAACCTAAAATCACAAAATGTCAGATTTTGTGTAATAGATTCAAGAATTCATATTTGTTAAAAGAAAATTGATATGAACCCTAAGTTTTTTTTTCCCCAAATCAATTGTTGATTATTTCACCTAAAATGTGCACAAGGGTTGTGAGCAATTGAGTGGGAGAGGTTAAAAGCCGACGGTCGTGGTCAGGCGGCTTGACCGCCGGACCGTCGACGGTCGTGGTGGTCACCGGATGGTTGCACGCTTTTGGTGTGCGAGTGGCAACTGCTGGGCACGCGTGGCTGCCTCGACCTGGCGCGACTGCCAGCGTGGTCGGCGGCCTGAGATGCCGTGGCCGGCGGTCTGAGGTGCGTGGCCGGCTGTCTGAGGTTTCCGCCGGCGCTGCTGGGGTGGCAGTGGTGCTCCTGCACGCTGCTGCCTTGCAGTTTCTTTCTTCTTCTTTTTTCTTTTTTTTAATTAAATTTAATTTCATTAAGTTTAATATTTTTGAGTATATTCCAATATTGCAAATAATGAATTAATGGTGATTAATTGCATATTTAAGTCATAATTGAATTAAAGTAATAAATTTTATATTGATTGGTTAATTATTTGTAGTAATTGACTAGTTAATTTGAGGAGTTACTAAATTGTTAGTAACTATTGTTATTTATTTATTTCTATGTCAATTAATTAATTTATTGCTCTTTGATTTTAATATATGTGATTAATTGTCATGAAATATCATATTTTAATATGATTAAAATATATGGGGGTTATCAAAGAGTGTCTTTTGGTATCATTTCTTTAAATTTAATAGTAGATTAAATTTGTAAGATTAATGATTTAAAGTCATCTACAATACTAACCATATGATTTAATATGTGATTAAATCTTGATGGTGATATTATGTTTTAAAGTTGTTATAACATGATATATTTTATTTTTAATAGTTGATTAAAACGCATGCTTATATAATATATATTGATATTATGGATACATGCGGTTACTAGTATGGCCCAAACTTGGATAGAAATTACGATCTGCGTATCGTTAATGTATTTTTGTAATCTAAATACGATATGCGCATCGTTGGTATTTTTGTAATATTTTTAGTTTAAATTCCAAAAAAAATATTTTTATTCAAGTACCCATGAAGCACAAGGATGGAGATCCATGGTGATTCAACAATGGAGGCCTTAAAGAGTAGTCTTTAGGATTAGGGGCCATACTAGGATCACATTTTAATTTTGCATTTAAATTTTTTCTTTTAAATGCTTTCTAGGTTTATTATGCTTGTGATTTAATTATGTTAAATGTTCAATAGTAATTAAATCAACATAATAATTTACTTAGGTCCCTTAAAATGAAATATTGGGTTTTTGCTACTCCAAATAAACACCTACTAAAACTTGATTGTTAGTAATAGGTTCTGCCAAAGCAGAGTGTTACTTCCAATCTTGGGCTAAGTAGAGTGAATTTCCGAAATTTGCATGTTTAGTTTGGTTTGGCCCAACAAAATCATCAAAACAGTTTTGGATTTTGAAGCAATAGTGATGGGTTTTGTGTTTTTGGTGATAAGCTTTGTCTAGGATTAGGAAGGCTCTCCCCAACGTCGTGGGTAACTTCCTTACCTGGAAGCTAAAATCACCTTAGCAATCACCTATCAACTAAGAATTACAATTGTTGTAATTAGTAAAAGAGTTTACTTACCTTTTAAACTTGATTTTAAGTTGAGGCCAAAGTCCACTTAGAATTCATGTTTGATAGGATCTTAGAATCACTTGATTAAAAGGGACACTTTGAAATTGATCAAGTGCATGGCTTTTATTTTGAAATGTTTAAAATATGTTAAGAGCTATTATGATAAACATACTTATTACTTTTGCATCTTCTATGTAGATATCATGTCTGGTAACAACAATAATTAACCGTTTAACTTACGTTCAATCCTTGAGAAGGATAAATTGAACGAGAACAACTTCCTTGATTAGGAAAGGAATCTAAGAATTGTTCTTAGGTCCGAAGGTCGAGAGGATGTTCTTGAAACCCCGATCCTAGTTTTAACCGCCACCTCTACTGAAGCCGAAAAGGAGGCCCATAAGGCCATTGAGGAAAGGTCGGTAATTGTTACTTACCTTATGCTCGCGGCTATGGAACCAAGCCTTCAAAAGAGGTTTGCTAGCTTGGATGCCTACAGTATTATCCGGCAACTGAAAACTATGTTTCAGCAACAAGCTCGGATTGAGAGGTACGAGACTCACAAGGCTATTCTTGAGTGTGTGTTAGTTGAAGGCAAGTCGGTCGCCACTCATGTCTTCGAAATGATTGGCTATTTCGAGGCAATGGAGAGGTTGGGCTTTCCTTATAGCCAAGAGTTGGCTACTGACATCATACTTCACTCACTTCATGATGGATTCAATCAGTTTAGGTTGAACTTCAATATGAATGGAGTGACGAAGACCCTTGCTGAGTTACATGGGATGCTCATGACTGCCGAGCAAAACATCCCCGCTGCTCCTAAGAAGGAAGTTCTTATGGTTCAAAAGGGAAAGGGTTTTAAGAAGGTTTGGGCTGGCAAGAAAAAGCAAGATAAGGGCAAGCAAGTTGCTACTAAGACTGTTGATAAGCCAAAGGCAAAGGCAAAGCCAAAGGTGGCCGCAAATGCCAAGTGCTTCTATTGTGATCAAATAGGTCATTGGAAGCGTAACTGCCCGAAGTATCTGAAGGATAAGAAGTCTGGGGCTTCTTCTTCAGGTATCTATGTCATTGACATTAATTTAGCAACATCTGCTTCTTGGGTATTTGATACCGGTTGTGTTTCTCACATTGTTTCGAATGTGCAGGGACTAAGAAGGAGTAGAAACTTGGCTAAAGGAGAGGTAGAGCTGCGCGTTGGAAATGGTGCAAGAGTTGCGGCCGTTGCAATTGGAACTTATAGTCTACCTTTGCCTTCTGGATTAATATTAGAGCTTAATAATTGTTATTATGTTCCTGCTATTACCAAAAACATTATTTCTATTCCTGTTTTGGATAATGAAGGGTTTTCATTTACAATTGAGAAAGGTTGTTTCTCTGTTTATTTGAATTCAATGTTTTATGCCACCGCTAAAAGGTCTAATGGTCTATATTTTCTAGACTTAGACAAAGATGTCCTTAACATAGACAGCAAAAAATATAGATCAAGCGATACTAATCCTACTTACTTATGGCATTGTCGTTTAGGACATATAAACGCGAAACGCATTCAAAAGTTACATAAAGATGGACTTCTCACATCATTTGATTTTGAGCCATTTGATGTGTGTGAATCGTGTTTGATGGGCAAAATGACAAAGTCACCTTTTACTGGAAAGGGTGAAAGGGCCAGTGATCTATTGGGCCTAATACATACTGATGTGTGTGGACCAATGAGCACCAAAGCTAGGGGGAGGGTTTGGGTACTTCATTACTTTTACTGACGATTTAAGTAGATATGGATATGTCTATTTAATGAAGCATAAGTCGGAATCATTTGAAAAGTTCAAAGAATTTCAAAATGAAGTCCAAAACCAACTTGGCAAGACAATTAAAGCACTACGATCCGATCGTGGTGGTGAATATTTAAGCCAAGAGTTTAGTGATCACTTAAAGAGTTGTGGAATTCTTTCACAACTAACTCCGCCTGGAACACCTCAGTTGAATGGTGTATCTGAAAGGAGGAACCGGACTCTACTTGATATGGTTCGATCTATGATGAGTTTTGCTGATCTTCTAATATCCTTCTGGGGATATGCTCTCGAAACTGCTGCTTTCACACTTAATAGAACTCCATCAAAGGCAGTAGAAAAGACACCATATGAGATATGGAGTGGAAAAATTCCAAACTTGTCCTTTCTACGTATTTGGGGTTGTGAGGTCTATGTAAAACGTTTACTTTCAGACAAACTCGCCCCTAAATCAGATAAGTGTTTCTTTGTGGGTTATCCCAAAGAAACCAAGGGCTATTACTTCTACAATCGAAACGAGGGCAAAGTGTTTGTTGCTCGTCGTGGTGTCTTTTTGGAAAAAGATTTTATTTCCAAAAAGGCAAGTGGGAGTAATGTATTTCTCGAAGAAATTCGAGAAAAGCAACAAATGGACATAGTTCAACCTATGTCAGAGTCAGAAACACAAGTGCCAGCTGTGGAGCTTGAAGTAGTTCCTCCTTTGGAGGAATCTTCTCCCATAACTGACCAAATGTTGGAGGACGTGCATTCCATACACGAACCTTCTACTGTCCCACCCGAATTTAATTCGTGCGAAAATTCTCAAATTGTTGAGAAGAAAATTTCTCCTGTTGCAGCCCCTCGTAGGTCTAGTAGACCAAGAATACCAAACAAAAGGTTTGTTGATTTCTTGTTGACCGAAAGTTCTGAGATAATGATTTTAGAATTTGAGGAACCTACTACTTACAAGCAAGCCTTGATGAGTGAAGACTCCGAAAAATGGCTTGAAGCCATGAAATCCGAAATGGCATCCATGTTTGAAAATCAAGTATGGGACTTGATGGATTTGCCCGATGGGGTTACACCTATTGGTTGCAAATGGGTTTTCAAGGTGAAAACAGACAAGGATGGTAACATTCAGGTTTACAAAGCAAGGTTGGTTGCAAAAGGGTTCAAGCAAGTTCATGGTATAGACTATGACGAAACCTTTTCACCAGTAGCAATGCTTAAATCCATTTGGATACTCCTAGCGATCGCTGCCTTTTATGATTACGAAATTTGGCAGATGGATGTCAAAACCGCTTTCTTGAATGGGTTCTTGAAATAGGATGTGTATATGACACAACCGGAAGGTTTTGTAGATCCAGAAAATCCTAGGAGGGTATGTAAGCTTCAAAAATCCATCTATGGATTGAAGCAAGCATCCCGGAGTTGGAATCTCCGATTTGATGAGGCAATCAAAAGGTTTGGTTTTCTCAAAAACGGAGAAGAGACTTGTGTTTACAAGAAAGAGAGTGGAAGTAACATAGTCTTCTTGGTCTTGTATGTAGATGATATACTTCTCATAGGAAATGACATTCCCATGCTTGAGTCAGTCAAGGAATGGTTGAAAAGTTGTTTCTCTATGAAAGACCTTGGAAATGCGGAGTACATTTTGGGAATCAAGATCTATAGGGATAGATCTAAGAGGATGATTGGACTTAGCCAACGGACTTATATAGATAAGATCGTCACTAAGTTCAACATGGAAAACTCTAAAAGAGGTTTTCTTCCCATGCAACATGGTATGTCGCTTAGCAAGACTCAGTGTCCTTCTGGACCTGATGAGATTAAGCGAATAAGTAATGTTCCTTATGCGTCAGCTATAGGGTCCATTATGTATTCCATGATTTGTACTCGTCCAGATGTTTCATATGCCTTGAGCATGTGTAGCAGATTCCAATCAAATCCAGGTGATGCACACTGGAGTGCAGCTAAGAATATCCTAAAGTACTTAAGAAGGACTAAGGATAATTTCTTAGTATATGGAGGTGAAACTAAGTTAATTGTTGAGGGTTACACAGATGCGAGCTTCCAAACTGACAAAGATGATTTCCGATCCCAGTCTGGTTTCATCTATTGTCTAAATGGAGGGGCAGTGAGCTGGAAAAGTTCAAAGCAAAGCACTGTCGCAGACTCTACAACAGAAGCTGAGTACATTGCTGCGGCAGATGCAGCAAAGGAAGCTGTTTGGATGAAGAAGTTCATTTCTGAGCTAGGAGTAGTACCTAGCATTTCAGATGGCATTGTTTTACACTGTGATAATAATGGTGCCATTGCTCAGTCTAAGGAACCAAGGTCACATCAAAGGTGTAAACATGTACTTAGGAAGTTTCATCTCATCCGAGAAATCGTTGAGAGAAAGGATGTAATAGTTAGGAAAGTTCATACGGATCAAAATGTTGCTGATCCGTTGACTAAACCGTTGCCTCAGCCCAAGCATGAGAGTCACACTAGGGCTATAGGGGTTAAGCATATAGGAGAGTGGGTTTGATTGTGCGCTATTTACTTTTAAAGTAGTTCACAGTTATATTTGCTCTTTATAATGATTTCATTATGTTTATCAATAAAGGTTTATGATCTTATTTAATCTTGGTTTAGTATTAAATAAAACGTCCAAGATATTTTATAACATTTGATAGGTTTGTCAAATACGTGATTTAACAAATGAAACCCTATTTGGTGAACAGGAGTTATAATATATTTAAGTCCCTAGTCCGAATCGTTAAATTGGACGTAAATGATTCAGTTTCGAGACTAGATTGTAAGATGATTGATAGCACAGTTTCATTGGCTATGGGGACATGGAGATGTCTAGTCATTTACATAGACATGTATAATGGATACGTGTCGGACAGACCCACAGAGATTTCTCTAAAGTGTTTTGAGAATCTCGTCACTATATTTAGTGGATTCCTTTGACATGAGTATGACACTATTCTCGCTTAAGGATTAGTATATTTATGACACTGCAAAACGGCGTGCCGTAAAAGGAGGTTATAAAGGCAGTGATCGGAATTGCTAGGAATTGAGTGGGAGTTTTGGTTATGCAAGAATGGATAAGTCCTCCTAAACAGTTAGGATTGGTGTCTTGGCCTCTTGAAGAGCGAGAACTGAAAAATGCATGGCCGTGCTCAAATGAATTAAAGAGTTAATCATTTGTTTCGACAGTTCGAACTCGGATTTCAGGATTCAACTTGAACAATGATACTGTTAACATTGGATGTTAACATATCATCAAGTTGGACATTAAGTGACTTAAGGAGCTTGAAGATTACACACTTGTTCTTAGACAAGTGGGAGATTGAAGGATTTTGTCCTTCGATCAAGTGTAATAATCTAAGTATACTTGGACAAGTTTATAGAGATAATATATTCAATAATATTTGGAGACCGTAACGTTTTGCTAGAAGCTAAATTACGGTTTGTTGGACTATTGAGATTAGGCTAACTACTAATATTGATTGGGTCCTATGAGGTCACACATTGTAACAAAGGTTAGATATTCATCCAAATTCATTTTGGATGGTCATATGGATGGTAGGAAAAGAGTTGTAACTCTTGTGATTGAATGACTCATAAAGAGTGGCTTTATGTGCCTAATTAAGCCTCATAATGTATGACATTATGTGGTCAATTAAGCCTCATGAAACCACCAATGTAACCACTCTATATATTGATGTAGAGGTTGCAAAAGAGAACACACAATACATCATCTTTTGGCCAAACACCATACAAAGTAAGGAGTGAAAAGTTCCCTCTTTCCGTACTAGCATACGTGGTGATCTATCCGTTGTTCGTGGACCAACACTAGAGGAACGACGCTTGACGTTCTTACAAGATCTCACTTGGAAACTAGTACTTCTGTGGATTCACGCATCAAAGGTATATATTATTATATATTATTTGATTCATGTTAGTTTATGCAATTTGTTCTTGGGTTAGATGTAAAGAATATGATTCTTGAAATTCCGCTCTAAGCATCTAAATTCCTACAGATAGTTGTCTAAAATGTTACTTCCTCCGTTTAAACTTAATGAAAAACGTTGTTCACAAACTTAGTAATGCAACACTGTAATAATAAAGAAAGTAAATAAACATATAAAGTAGTAGTATTCTTCACTTGGTTTGTTTTCTTTCATTGTGCTTGTCTAAGCACATTTTATCCTCTCCTGCTTCCCTTATATGATAGTGATTAATTATATTTACCCATATTTGATAGTATATATAATTATGTAATTCAAACAATTTGATGTCTTTTACTCTAAATTCATTCCAACCATTGCTTTTGTATATTTTTATTTTGTCTCTAAAAACTATTAGTGACAATGAATAAAAAAAAGCAACGCTATCGTTTTAAACGCAATTTCATAACTTTATGTTCTTATTTGAGGCTATTTTCTTTTGGACTTTTGAACAGAACTGAAAAACCTTATAGATTAATGAAGTTGAACTAAACACAACTGAAGACTAATTAGTCCAGTCCAAACAAACTTGCCATAAAATCTAATTTCCAGTTACAAAGCATGCATGCAAGTTTACTTCTAAGTTCTAACTATATTCTTTGATGTACTTAATTCAACCATTTTTTCGTTCAATGGAAGCTTGGTATTCACTTCACATCCACATAGTTCAATTTGGCATTATTGGTAGCATGACTTGCCTTTTTGTTGTCATAGCAAATTTGTTTGATGTTGCCTTCTTCGGAATTATTGAAGCTATCTAATTGCATTTTATCAAATATTCTTGCACTTGATCGCATATTCAAAGTACTTACACCAAATGGCTAAGGAGTGTTTTCGCTATACTCTATTTCAGTCTACAAACTCTGCCAAAGCAGCTTTACACCGATATTTTTACTTCTTTTTATTGATGAGATTCACAAAACTTTCCAATTTTGCACTATTTTTGCCAAGTCTAGTTATTTTTGGGAAGGAGATTATAGATTGATTCTGGTATTCACGTGTGACGGTGTGAGTGTAGTAATGTTATAGTTTTATCTCTCATGGTTTTTTTTTAATAAACTTACCCATTTAAATTTTATAGGGATTCATTACCTAAATCTAGGTTGTGGTGAAATTGCAGGAATGGTGTGAGGGTTAACTGAATGAAAATGAGCCTGCTGAATTTTGAGCCCTTTAGATTTTACGTGGTGGAAGGCGAAAATGCAATTTTGGTGAAGATATTCATGTGAAGATTAGTGCCCCGACGGCGACCTAGCCGACGTCTACCTCACCAGAGTCTTGCATCAACCTTATCTTTGGTATGTTCATGTACATATTTCTTTTCAATAACGCCTAGATGCTCAATCTTTTGTTTTAAGTGAGATATTGTTACCACATTATATTTTAGAATACATTGATTTAGGGTGCTCATAACAAAAAAAAATTGAAAGAGTTAAAAACAAAACATGGGTCAATTACGAAGTGAAAGAAAAATACATTTACCTTTCTTTTTTTTTACAGTTTTGATGGTTGAACTTGAAATTGATCTTATAGTTCCCTTTGGATTTAAATATTTGACAGAGATAATCTAAATAAAAATAAAACAGATAATGAAATATCAATTCTATCTTTGTTATAAACAAAATATAGAGATTTAAGCTTTAAATTTACCCATTTTTTATCTCAGTTTGTTGCCTGCTATGTGTTCCTAATCTGTTCCTCTTTTGTTGTATTTTTTTCACAGGTAATGAAAGGGAGTTTTGAGCAGATTGTTGACAATTGATGAAAGGGAGAACAGGAAAAAGTCCGGAAGAAGAATGAGATCATTAGATAAATGGGGAGGAAGTGATGACAATTACTAAAAGATTATCTCCCTTGATTATAGGGTTGTTAGACGTGGATAATGTTGATTCAAAATTTGTTTTTTATTTTCCCTCTCGTGTCATTTTTATCTGGGGTTCTTTTGTGGGAGTGGTTAGTGAAAGTAATTTTTTCTTTTTTTCCTTTTTCTATTTTTGGTGTCCCCCTAGTGTTCCTTTATATAATAGAGATAAATAGGCGCCTAATACCTTGCAATTAGGTGTGTCTGACTTAGCCAAATATTCTTAGTGTCTTAAAGAGTCAGTGTCGTTCCTAAGAGAATTCATACTTACTTTATTCGTGTTTATACTCTTCCATTGTTTTACATATTGTATATTTGGGTAAGGTTTTAAGTGAACTATTTGTATGTGTGAGAAGTTTTGAGTGAAGCGTGAGAAAGAGAAAGAAAGGAACTTCGAGGGAAGTTCGAGAAGAATAACAGTTGTAGGAACTGTTGTTGGGAACTTGAGTTTAGGAACTCAAGTTGTGGCCCGAGAGAAAAGTAATAGGTTTGTAAACAGAGTCGTTTGGCCTATTACAGTGAAAAGTTTAGAGTCAAAATCCCTTGTGGTCGAGGTCTTTTTTCCCTATTGGGCCTAGGAACTTTTTCCTCGCTAAAATATCTTGAGTTCCCTTTTCGTGTTCCCTAGCTAGCTTTTATTTCCGCAAAAAGTATAGCATATTCTCTCACTATAATTCATCTCCCCCCCTCTTATAGTGCTCATATTATATAACAATTAGAGAATAAAAGAATGAATTGGCTGACTATGTAACGTCAAGAGAGAGGAAAGGACGGGGTTATTTTGAGTTTTATTTATTTTATAATTAATATTATTAGATTTTTTTTGGGTTATTATTCTCTCCATTCAACCAAAAATAAAAACTCTTAGAACTAGGATTAGTTGGGTAAATATAAGTACTACGTTCACTCACTACAAGAATCCGCCTTTTTACCTACCGCTGAAAACAGTCGATAATGCCTCCAAAACAGTCGGTAAAGAGAAATACCGACCGCATCCGACCGTTTTTGGTCGGTCTAAAAAACGTTGGTCGGTAATTTTAAGATACCGACCGTTTAGCGGTAGGTAATTTACCGACTGTCCATCAGTCGTTATTTCACATATTAACGACCGCACAAACGGTAGGTAATTTTTGAGTAAAAAAAAGAAAGAAAACTGATTTTACAGCTTCCAATTTCAAATTAACTATCTGCTTAGATTTCAAATCAGATACATGAAAAATCTCTTGTATATGATTTGAAATTCAATAAGATGTTTATATGAAACTGGGAACTGAACAATCAGTTTCCTCTAACAAAACTTGAACAAAAAAGTTATATAGTCATATATTGTACTTCCTCCGTTTTTATTTAGTTGACACGTTTTGACTTTTGACACTATTCACATAATCTACTTTGACTATCTTTTGTGATTTATACGTAAGAGAAAATATAGTGATGTGAGGTCTTGTTAGATTCGTCTCATTATATATTTTCAAAATATTATATTTTTATAATTTTTACTCATCAATTTTCCAAGATAAAAGTGATTGAAATCACGCGTTGAACGTGATAAAAGAAACAGGTCAACTAAAAAAAACAGATAAAGTATTAAACGATACAAACGGGAACCAAGGAATCAAAGAAATTTAGCCACAACAAAAATATAACAAAGGCAGGACCAAATTTCTATGTAACCAAAAAAGAAATTTCAGGTCTAATATTATAATGAATGTTATTCTGTAGAAAAATACAGAAGTTGTAAATGTAAAGTAAAAAGAAAAATCAACAGTACATATGATGGGCAAAGTTGGTTTATGTTGCTAAATATAGAGCTCAATATTACTTCATCTTTAGATTTGAAACTAAAGATACAGAACTTGTAAAAAAGCAAAGATCCACAATTACATAAACCTAATGTAATACTACTATAAAATTATCCTAAATGTAGATCTGAAACTAAGACGGTCGATGTTGCTGGATTCTTGAGTTTTTGATAACAAAACTCAATTTTAATCCACCGAATTTTACTCCATCTTCACGAAATATCAATTCAGCTAGACTTTGAGGTTTGGTTGTTCAAATTTTTCCAGGAAATTCGAATTTACTCCATCTTCGCGAACAATATTTCGAAATTTAAGCTCATATTCTTAGCAAAATCCAAGATGTGAAAGAATGGAGAACTAGATCTGAAAAATGGAGAAGGGAGAACTAGATCTGAAAAATGGAGAAGGGAGAGTGAATACTCGAGAGAAAAAGAGGAGAGAGAAAAGGAGTGTGTGGTGGCAGTAGTATCTAGGGTTTTGTCCATTATATATGATGGGCAAGGAAGAGGTTGAGTTAAGCAGTCGGATTTAGGATATACTGTAACAATCGAATTTACCGACCGGAAGTCAGTAGGCAAACAAATTAAGCAGTCGGTATTTTCCTACCGTTTTACCAGCGGTAGTAATTAATAATAAGCGGTCGTTAAAATTGTCGATCGAAAATGAGTCGGTTGGTATATTCAGTCGGTAAAACGCGATTTCTTGTAGTGGCTTCCCTGAGGATTCGACCCTGACTTACCCTTGTTATATGTTAGTATAGAGGTGTCAAACTGGGTCACTGGGTGGGTTTGGGTTGACCTAAGCTGGGTCGGGTGTGTTTGGCTCGGGTATTACCGGGTCTAACATATCCTTGGGTCGGGTGCGAGTCGGGTTGGGTGAATTTGGGTCGGGTAAACGTCGGTTCAACGTGTGTTGTATTGCAGGTCGGGTATGGGTCGGTCATTATCAGGTCGGGTTTGAACGGTTTTGGGTAATCTTGGGTCGGATTCTGAACGGGTTTGTGTGGGTCCAGACGGGTTCGGTAAGACTTGGGTCAGGTCAATTTGGGTTTCGAATAGACTTGGGTCGGATTAGATTGAGGTTCGAATATACTTGGGTCGGGTTAATTTGGGTTTCGGATAAACTTGGGTCAAGTCGGGTCAAGTTGAGTTCATGCTAACTTGGTTTAATCGCTACAAGTATTGGTCTAATTGAGTTCGATCAATTTGAGTCGGGTCATTTCAATGTCACGAGTTGGTTTGAATCAATTCATGATATTATCGATATTGATAGTATTGGTCTAATTGGGCTCGATCAATTTGAGCCGGGTCATTTCAATGTCACGAGTTGGTTTGTTTCAGTTCGTATCATTATTATTGATATTGATTTAAATTCGGGTTGGGCCGTGCCCGTTGGGATTGATAATGGAACATCATTAAGGTATATTGTCATTCTATGGCAAGTTATTCTCCTACATCGTGTAATTGTTGTCTTTAACGACTATTTTTCACTCATCGATCATATATATATATTATCTATAATATACAATAGTTCATATAAATTCGTGTTTTATAAGTTCAAAATTTTTTTATTTCATATAAAAGTAATACTAAGCTCACTTGACTAAGATATCAGTAATAGACTACTAGTAATCATTCAAACATTATACTAAGTAATAACCAATAAGTTCATTCCTTAAATATATCTTTATACAAATCATGATTATAATTGCGATTAAGATAGATTTGACAATATAATTAATTAGTATAAGTCAAAATTACTTTGTTTTAACTAGTTGATAATTAAGATGAGCATAGATTATAGTCTAGAAATGTTTCAAAATAGTAAAACTAAAGTCAAATTCAATTTAGTATGCATATTATGCTCTAATAATTTTGTAATTAAATTGATATATTCCATGTGGATATTTTTAATCACTTATTGGCCTATACTTTCACTATTTAACATAATAAGCAATAACACAATGATAAGGTCTAATAAATTTTTGTCTAATAAGGTCTGATAAGGTCGAATATGTTTAAACAAGTTAAGATAAGTTCATATAAGCAATAATAAGTTTATATAAGGTTTAATAAGGTTTCATCTAATAAGATCGAATAAGGTCAGATAAACTCTAATAAAGTTTCATCTAATAAGGTCTAATAAGGTCGAATAAGTTTAAACAAGTTAAGATAATTTCATATAAGGTTTAATAAGGTTTCATCTAGTAAGGACGAATAAGGTTAGATAAACTCTAATAAAGTTTCATCTAATAAGGTCTAATAAGTTTAAACAAGTAAAGATAAGTTCAGATCAGTAAAAACAAGTTGAAAAGAACAGAGCCTGCAACAATCATCAATTTAGATCAATAAATAAGACATTTAAGAGTAATGCATGATATCAAGCATTAGTCTATTATAAGATCAATGTATAAGATAGTTAAGATCAATGTATTAGATCAAACATCAATATATTAGATCAATTTATATGATATTTAAGCTTTATGTATTGGATCAGTTATCATTATGTAGAATCAATTATCATTATATTGGATCGATATATAAGATATTTATTTAGGTTCACATATATGAATATAATAATAATATAGTTTTATTAACTATTGATAACAATAAAAAGAATTAAAATAATAAGAAACTAATAATAATAATAATAATAATAATAATAATAATAATAATAATAGTAATAGTAATAATAATAATAGTAATAATAATAATAATAATGAGTATATAATATATACATATACTTCCTCCATTTTTTATTAGTTGACCTATATATAATATATATATATTTATATATATATATATATACTAGAAAGTAAGATAGTAAAAAAATAATTAGCAAAATATTATTGTTGTTGTCATCATTCTTGAAATTTCATTGGCTAGGGAGAAGGCACATGGATCACCCATCTTAACCGTTGATTGAATCACATATTTACTTACAGCCGTTGATTACAAATTCCAGCTGTCCAACACTAATAATCTAACCGTTACTTTGATCCAATGGTTCTCAATCTCTCCCAAAGACATAAGTATATATTACAAAACCCTAACCCACACTAACATTTCACATTTTCACTCTGTAAAACTCTTACCCTAACAAGGGTCAGCGCCACCTTCATCTTCCCTGGTAAACAACTTCACCATTGTATCTTTTTCTACTTTCTAGTTTCTACATATGAATAAATGATTTATTATTTTATTTTGTTTCTAATTCATTCTTCTTTATTTTTTCCTCAAATCTAAATAAGGACACGATTGAATCTCATTGGTGGTTCGTTGCTTGGATAGTACTGAATACCTTCCGTTGCCGTTGTTGTTTCCAAGTAAGCCCCTTCACCATTTTCTTTGTTGCTCAAATTTCATTCATAGATCTGATTATATTTCTGTTTTGTTCGCTTAAAACTCATGTTTTTCCTGTTATTTTAGTTTTTTTATCAATTATATAAGTTGTTTGCTACAAATATATGATTGAAATACTTATAAATCTTATCACCAATATCGTAATTGCACACGAAGCCCTGAAAGTTTTAATCAATTTCAAGGTTAAAGTAGATAAATCTTATATGGGTTCCTGAATTGAGAATCAATTGTCGTTGGACTTGTTAATGCAATGAGGCATTTTTACAAACAGCTACAATTGTGGTGAGAAAGAACACGCATTTTAGCAAAGTACTACTGCATATCTATAATCTTATAGTGGTATATATGAGGAAGTTGGTGTAATGTAATGAAGAATGAAATTATGAGGAATTCATAATTCTTACAGTGGAGTCACGTAGAGGATGGACAGTTGGTATTCTCTATTCTCTATTCTCTATTCTCTATTCTCTATTACACTGCACCTATATGATTGAATTGTTAATGCCTTTGTTGTATTTTAAAGTTCACCTAATACCCAGGAAGCTCTTCTTCATTGTTTTATATGTGGTTTTGTTAGGTGCACACCAACTATATGATAAAATGTCTAAAAGAATGCCTTTTGTTTTTTACTCTCATTTATGTGTGTCTACTAGTATGTATATTACTCCGTCTTTACTTGAAATATGAGGGTATGTGTATCTCTCTGATTTTAGTAGCAATTTAGTAGCATCTACTTGGATTATATATGAGGGTTTGATGGATTTTATTTTTTCTACTATTTGGGTGTTTTGTTGTTCAAATACTATTGTTTTTGTGTTTATTTATATCTTGATTTATTTTTGTTGTGGTACCTTGCTGTTTTGCTGCTAGGTTGATGTTGGTTGCTGCGCCACCGGTTTGCTGGGTTGCTGTTTGTAGCTGCCGGTTTGTTGTGCATCTGCTGGATGTTGATTTGGTGCTATAAGCAGCCTTTGCTGTTTCATTTTGTGCTCTACAACCGTGGTTGTGTTATGTAAAGTCTCCTTTTTGGTGGTTTATGATGTAGTCTTAGTATGTGAATGTAACACGTGTAGAACACCTAGATTTGTCGTACAAACGATTGGTATTTTTTGGTACGATTTTTAGTATGCTACAATTGAAAGCGGTGCTGGGGTTTTTGTTCCTTAGATGTACCCTATATATAATATTAATGACTTGCTACATGCTTGTGAGGATAAGCAGATTTGGTATTTTTTCTTAAAATAAGAATGACAATTGGTACATGCTTGTGAGGGGTGCTGGTGATTTTTTCTTAAAGTAATTAATAGGCAGATTTGTTTCACGAAATACAAATGCTTGTGAGGATATTCATTTGTGGTTTTATACATTGTTTCTTGAAACATAAAGGTCATATTTAGGCTATTATGTGAAAAGCATATGATTTGTGGTTGGTAATAAAAAATATAGTTATTGTAGAAGAGATTTAAAGTTAATTTTTCAAATTGTGACTAATTAAAATTTAAGAGTTATTATTTTGATTATATACTTAAATTTCAATTAAGTAAGAGATTTATGGATTTAAGTTTACAAATTTAATTCTAAGAAGTACTTCATTTATAAATATATATAACAAGAATATGTGTTTAGGTAGACATAAATGAAAGATTAGAATATATTATTTGATTACTGTAGATTTTTCTATTTTAATATTTAATTAAAATTTATTATTATGAACATAGTCAACTTACAATTGAAGTAAGAGTTTTATTATGAATTCATTTACAAATATCTTGCAACTACAATAATATAAATTTATATTAGATATAAATTAAGTTTAGTCAAATAACATTTAGGGTTGTATGGGCTTAGGTGGGGGTTGATTTGATTTTTCAAGTAGTTGGGGCGACATTAGGATTAGTTCGCTTAATATCAGGTCGGGTTGATAAGGGTCGGGTAGGGAACGAGTCAAGTCTAAAACAGGTAGGGTTGACCTTGGGTCGGGTAACAATGGGTCGGGTTTATATGGGTCTTTGTCGGATCTATTTGGGTTCGGTGTGTCTTCGGGTCGGGTGCGGATCGGATACAGATCTTAGAATCTCGGGTCTAACTGGGTTCGGGTTGACTTTGGGTCGGTACAGATCGGGTCATTTTTTTATTTTCTCGGATGTAATATGGTTCGGGTTAACTTTGGGTCAGAACAGATTGGGTTTGAGACTTGATTATTTCGGATCGGAACAGGTTAGATACAGGTCGGGTACGGGTACACCCATGGGTCGGGTCTATTTTTGACACCTCTATGTTAGTAGGAGAGTTAAGAAATTTAATTACTTTTGCATTGGCTTTAGAATCTAGCGACACTTTTGAGGCGATCATTTCTCCATATCATGTTGAAAAATAGTCTTAGCCACTTAATTCCTCTCCCCCTAAACACCTCCAAACTTCGATAAGTATGTCATCCGGCTCCATAGCTTCCATGACTTCTTGGTGGGATGCCATGACTTATCCCTTTTGAATTCTCCTTATAAACTCCCGATTCACCATACTTGGTGGGATGTGTACATCCTCATGTATGTATATAATTAAATTAAAGGAAAAATTGTCAAGAAGAAGTCAACGTTTGCGTTGATCGTTTTTAACAAGTCTACCTTCGTTTATTCCAGTAACAAGTAAACTTTGTACATGGTTTTGCTTTCAACAAGTTTTTTTACCGGTTACCTAGTGTTAACCTGTTAGTTTAAGCCAGTTTTCCATGTGTCTTAATCTCATTAATTTAAAATAATTAATTAATTTTTTATAATTTCACTCTTCTCTCTCATTCTTTTTCTTTGTCATCTTCCTTCCACCTTCACTACCAATTCTCACCACCAAAAATACCGGCATCGATACCAACAAACTGAACCACCACCTTCACAACCAACTATCACCACCAAAATATACCCCCACCGCACCACCTCCCCAGCCAACCCCAACAACCAAAAACATCCACAAATTTGTATACAAGTATTACCTTCCACAAATTCCTATAAAATGTCGACCCTACTTGCTCGTATTGTCTTCTTCATCAATCTTACTGACAGAGTCCCAGTATTCCCTCTCACACTATAATTGAATACACAATTACCCACATTAGAATTGGAATGACTCTTTTCTTTAAACCCATAATTTCTTCCCCTTTTAATTTCCTTTTTAATTCACCAAAATCAAATCTTAGAGAATCAACAACCATGAAAGACAGGGCCGTTCCTGACCTTTATAGGGCCCGGGGCGAATCTTAAAAAATGGGCCCCTAACGACCTAAATCATTATACAAATATATGATATATTGTCACTTCTATGAGGGTCATTTATGACGTTTCGAAGGCCTATAGGTGAAGCAACCAATAAGGACTCTTATAACGTCAGCAATAATATTTTCTTAAAAAAAATCAGCTATAACGCGTTAGATTTCTTCAATATTTTAGAAAATAGAAACACTAACTATGATGTAGGAAAATAAAAATATTAATTAGTAACTATATAAATAAACTTTAGAGTTCGAAATAAGAAAGAATGGTAGATGATGATAATTATTCCAATGATCTAAGTAAATGGTACTTCAGTGATACCAATATATCATTTCTATATGAAATAATACTAACATAAATAATATTGCATGAATTAATAAATTATAATAATTTAACATGATTTGCCCTCCCACAGTTCTTTTACTTATGATTTAAATTAGAAAGAAATTTGTTGAATTAAAAAAGATAAAAGAGAAAGAAATTTGTTGAATTAAGAAAGAAAAAGAGAAAAGAGAAAGAAATTGTTGAATTAAGAAAGAAAAAAGCAAAAAGAAAGAAGAAAAATTAAGAGATGAAATGGACAGTAATGGGAGTCGAACCACTTCCCTCTTGTGGTTGACTATTCTTCACGCCTAATTCTACCAGTGGGCTAACTGTCAGTTTTGGTTGATAAATGCAAGCAAGCTTATTTAATCTTAATGTATTCTGGTTTTTGGCTTCATTTCCTGGGCCCTGGGCGGGCGCCCCGCCTCAAGGTCGGGCCTGATGAAAGATAGCAGCTTTAGTGAAAGTGTTGTTTTTCTGAATCTAATAGTGCTGAAATAGAGAAGAGGAAGTTGCCCATTTTGCTGTTTGATGTAATGGATACAGACTGGATACTATTGTTCGTGACCCCTTTTACGAGGATATTCCAGATTTTTTTGGGTATATCTCATTCAATTGCTTCTCTGTTTAAATGTTTATCTATAAAATCAGTGCCAAATGCGGAGGAAATCGGAGGAGGTTGCGAGGAGGTCGGGTTTAGAGAAATCTTTGTCGGAAATGAAGATTGCTTTAGTGGGTGGGTAAGGATGGTCAAAGGAGAGAGAAGGGTCGGATTTGATTTCGCCGGTGGAATCGTCGAGTTGAACGATTTCGACTCGGATTTGGGAGTGTTCAAGGAGGGAAGCAATGGAAGGGAAGAGAGATTCCGTGGTGGAAGAGAGGGAGGAGGGTGGGTTTCAGGGGTGTGGGTGGGGTGGGGTGATGAATGAGAGCTGAGAGACTGATTTTGGGGTGGGTGGGGTTTTATTTTGTTTTATTTTTTATTTTTTGAAATATATATTTTAAAACTTAATATGTTCAATAATAGAGTGACACGTGTCACTTTAACCTGTTCAAAAGGTTAATAAGAGCTGATAGCCGATTTCAACTTGTTAAAAGTGGAGTGGCTACAAGGTTTACTTGTTACTGGAATAAACGAAGGTAGACTTGTTAAAAGCGGTCACAGCAAAGGTTGACTTATTCTTGACAATTTTTCCTAAATTAAATGGTAACAGTTGTGTGTATATAATTAAATTAAAGCTATTCATTTCAGTAATTGCAATTGTATCATTCATCAATTGAAGGTCCATTACAACAGTGCTTTGTTCCACTACCCTAATTCTTCTAATTGAGCAACACAAAAAAAAAAACACATGACACATTCAAACTAATTACAAGCTTCCTCTCATCATTACCATGTTTGTTCACCAATCCCTTTAACTCACAGATTGAATCAATTAATTTCTCCTTCTTCTTTTGCAATTTGGCAACCTTCTCCTTCAATGCCTTGTTCTCTTCAATCAAATGCTCGAACATAAACTATTGTTGGCAATTCGCATCAATTTTATTGAGATAATCAGCTTCCTATTTAATAAAACGCACATTATTCCTCTGCGTGCAAATATTTTCGGATTCAATTAGGAACGCTAATTTAAGAGGAAAGACATAAATAGGAAGGGATTCAATTAATTTGAAGACCCAAAGTTTAGTAAAAAAAAATTTAAAATTTAAAATTAACAATTACTAGTATTCACTTATTGGCCATAGTTCGCAGCCATAAAACTCCTTCCTATAAGAGCCAACCATTTTTGAAGCTTTTAGTTCTGCAGGAATTTTATTGGAGACAAGTAAGCGATCTGTCCCTAAAGTCCTTCCAGGTTATAGAAGATGACCCAGACGAGCGATTCATTACTTGAGTGTTGAAGAGGAAGAGATAAAATTTCTTGAGCTTCTTGTTAATGGCGAAGAAGATGAAGAAAATGGGACAGACTAATAAAGAGGAAGGGCGAAAATAATGTTTTTGGTGTTTAATGTGAGTCTGAGATATAAGGAGGTGTATCAAGTAGCCACGTGAAAAACGCGTGCCAAAGTAATCGGTATTTATAAGTTACAAAAGGTCACTGGGCCGTTTTTGAAAAGGCCCACATATAATTGAGATTATACAAAAATAATCCATACAATTAGGTTATTTTTAGTAGAACGGCCATAATTTAAATTATTCTGATTAATTTTTCATAATAAATTTGAGTATAATTTTTAGTGTGACATAGTCCTTTCCATACTTGTAAAACATTTTATGTGATGAAAAATATGATACTTATTAAGCTTTTTCATAAAGAGTTAGTAGAAGATTCCCACTACCTAGAGGTTTAACCCACCACCATTCTTTAATCATCAACTGCGGGGACCCCACACCTCCTCACCATCAAATTAAAAACAAATCCCCAAATTAGATATCCCAAAAGTTGGTGAATTAACAAAAGCAATTCTGATTTCACACCATTAAATTAAACTCTAGAGAAACTCCCTCCTTCCCCTTCATTATATAACTCTCTCTCCCCCCCAACCACCACTTCCAGTCAAGATACATCCAAGCCTACATCACCACATATTGTATTACTTCCTTTTAATTAAAATTCAAAAAAAAAAGATCACTAAAAATGGCGTCTGCTACATCCGCTCAATCTTCATCAATCTTGACATCTCTAAACAACAAAATCGACAAACAATCAAAAGCATCTTCGTCCCCCAATAACCTCTGTTTCATCAACCCAAAAAAACCATCACAACACCTTAGCATAAGAAACAATGCTTTATCAACACCAGTGTTAACCACAAAGGAATCATATTCAACCCGGGAAGTAAACAACGGAGCGGGTACAAAGAGAACCCGACCCAGAATCCTTGTTTCCGAGAAACTGGGAGAAGCAGGGTTAACGGTATTAAGGGAGTTTGGGGATGTAGATTGTATATACGATTTAACCCCTGAAGATCTGTGTAAGAAGATCTGTGAGTATGATGCGTTGATAGTAAGGAGTGGAACAAAGGTGAATAGAGAGGTGTTTGAAGCGGCGAAAGGAGAGCTGAAAGTGGTGGGGAGAGCAGGTGTTGGGATTGATAATGTGGATCTGCAAGCAGCAACTGAGTTTGGGAGTTTAGTAGTGAATGCACCTACGGCTAATACTATTGCGGCGGCTGAACATGGGATTGCTTTGCTTACTGCTATGGCTAGAAATGTTGCCCAGGCTGATGCTTCCATCAAAGCTGGTAATTAGACCACCTTTTTTTCTTTTTTTTTTTTGTTGATTTGTTGCCTTTTCTGGTTTTGTTGTTTGGTAATATGTCCTTTTCAGTTTCCGTTTCATCTTTTTTTTTTTTTATTTGTTTAGTTTCCTAATAATCCCAAACATATTTGTGAAAATTAGTGACTGTGGGAAATTGATATTCATATTATTTATATAACTAATAAAGGAAAATAAAAAAGGACTCAAAACAAAAGAAATGAGAATTTAGGGGGGAATAGTAGAATTTTCCTTAATCGTCCCCCTATCGTAGATAGTAAATAGGAAATTGCGCTGGTTGAGGTGTGATCAAGGTCTTTTTTTTTTTCTTACCAATCAAAAGGAAAAAAATAATACTATCTACGTATCAAATTACTTGCTACACTTTTTTCACGCTTTTTAAAGAGGCGATTTAAGGGTGTAAACGAGCAAATTAATCAATGAAATTTTAACACAAGTAATATAGAATCTCATTCTTGCTTGTATTAAAATTTCATCGAAAAATATACTCATTTACACCCTTAAATCGCCTCATTGATAAGCGTGAAAAAAAAAGTGTAGCAAGTAATTTGATACGGAGGTAGTATATACGTTTCATGTTTATTGCAACATATGGAGTTTTACGCCTCTCAATGCACTATTTTGAACGTTAATATACTAATTTTATTTAAGTGATTATATAAAATTGATATTGATTAAGCATATATCGAGAAGAATATAATAAGATGTCATATGATTAAATTTATAATTATGTATAAATGACAAAAGAAGGTCAAAAGAGTGTGTACGAATAGTGTAAAAAGTCAAAGGTTGCAATACATACAATGCTTAGGGCTATTGCCTAAAATAGTATTATACCAAAATCATAAGTGAATCAGTGTCATTAATGTTTGAAAGTTACTTAATTTTTCTTTTTTAGCTTTCTAAGGATGTTTTTATCATTCTCTTTAATAAATATACTTTATGTACTTAATTATATATTTATATTGGCGACCATTGTTATTTTGCAATGTCCAATCCGCTATTTCAATCATTAACATTAACGTTTATGTATTAGTAAAGGTTATACTACCTCCGTTTTTTTTAATATGCATGTTTGCTTTTGCGCGCGGACCAAGGAAAAAGTGAAAAAGTAAGAGAGAATGTTAGTAAAAGTTAGGAAAAAGTGAAGAAGGTAGGGAGAAAGAAAAAGGAGCAGAGAAGTGTAATAATTAGGTGGATCAACTTTCCATTTATGGAAAAAGGTAGAACTATACTAATTAAAAAAAAAACTCAAAATGAAAATAAGTGTATATTAAAAAAACGAAGGGAGTACATGTTATAATGCATCTAACAGAATATCACATGATTATTTTTTTCTTATATGATAATAAGAATTCTTGGTTATAATTTATAAATTGGTTAACAAATGCAAGGTTGTTAAAATTTATAAAAACGATAAAATATTATTCATTTTTGTAATTGTTTGATGGGAAGTACCATTCACTTCTCTATCTCACATAGGAGTATATGTACTACTAACTTAAACACAACAACAACAACAACAACAACAACAACAACAACAATTAAGTCTTATTCCCAAAATGATTCGGGATCGGCTAATATGAATCATCATCCGAAATTGTTGCAAAAGGAGATGACATTGACAAGTGTGATAAAAGGTTTTTTAAAGGTTTTAAGTTATAAAAAATTTACACAAAAAAGTTTTTAAAATAGTTTTAAACAAAAATATTTGACTTGATGGCTATTATTGGCTATGCATGATTACGGAGCTACTCACTCCATTTTTTCTTTTATTATGCACTCTATATTCCAACACTATTTACATGTGCTTTAATTATTAAAACAAAAGGAATACTCCTATTAAATATTTGCTTTACTTGTATTGTGAGGAATGAGAAGCTTTTGATTCCTGGTAAAAACTAAAAAGTTTGATTTCACTTACATAAAAATGTCTCCCCAGTTTTAGAAATCATGACTTTTCATTAATTTTACATTCATATTGCATATCTTTGTCAATCAATAACAACCATAAAATATTTTCTGGTACGCAATCAGCAATTGTTATATGTCGTCTTCTTTCATATTCTTAGGTTTAAGAGTTGGGTCATATTCTTTTTCTTAAAAACTGGAGGCAAATCAACAACTACACTTTTTGTTGATAAATGAAGTAAAGCGCAAAGGGGTATTGATAAGGATTCTAATAACCAAAATTAATAGTGAAAAAGAACAAGGATTTTTGGACCATTCCGGTAGTAGGGGAAGAAGAGTGGTGGTTGGATTTTGCTTCGTGTGAGTATATATCGAGTAAGACGTGCTTCGTGCATTTTTAAAATTCTAACATGTGTTCTTTTTATTTATTTTCCTCTTTCCTTTTTCCGTTAAACGACTTCAGTTGTCTTCCTCCGTCCCAATTTAAGTGCCCCATTTGACTTAAAAGTAAAGTATTTTTTGGTCAAAATGGGGCACTTAAATTGGGACGGAGGGAGTAAGTTCTAACACGCACAAATTCACTACCCATCTTGAATCTTGACTACCTACAACTACTCTTAATAGTCAGTAGTTCCAAATTTTTAAAGAGAGATAATTACCAAAAGAGATTTGCGTACGTTGCCTCTGCTGACTGCTGCATAACAGCGACAAAAGCCTAGTGTTATAACAAATTACAATTGGCATTATTGTAACATAAAGAATAAAAGTTGTATCCTAACTTGATAATTCGGGTATCAGTTTTGTGGGTGAAACCGTGAAATAGTAAAACCCGATGGTCATTCTAAAGTAAAATTTTAATGTTAAAGGTTGAGTATAATTTTAAAATTTGAAACTTTATTAAAATATTACAATTTTAAATGAAAATTCCATACTGTATAAGTCTATTTATATGTTTATCAACAGACTTCTTAAAGAATTTACAAAAATTAAATTGTGATAATTATATCAACTTGTTTTAATTTTTAGTTATTGATAATTATAAATATTAATGTTTAAAATAATGCATTGACGAGCGTGAAATATAAAGTGTGTCACTTATTAAGGAACGAAGATAGTATATGTAATTATAAAAGTAAAGTACTAATACCAACTGAGGTTAGCATGAGTGGTTAAGGGCCTCTTGCTCCTTAACCAAGGTCTCGGGATCGAGTCTTTGGAATGGAAAAAATCTTAGCTGGGAAGGAGCTGCCCATCGAGGTATCCATGCAAACTCACGCGGGAGATTAGTCTACTCGCCTAAAGCAGTGGAAAACTCCTCGTAGTAGTACCAAAAAATAAATAAAAGTAAAGTACTACATGCTAGTCTATGCTAACATGCAATAATGTCTCATAGGATGTCTAATGTGTTACACATGAACTCCTAATTTAGAGATCTCAAAAAATCTAAGTTCGATTACTATAGAAAATTAATGTTTTTCTTTCTCGTTCTACAATGTTTGTTTAGGATTAACTTTTGACCACAAAAACTACTCCAAGATATCATAATATGTTGCATATGTTAGCAATATATTATGTCATTTCTCATTTTTGTAGGTCCAATGTATCTCATGAGCATAGGCCTCCTATCTTCGTTGAGACAACCTTGGTTTGTATGAAAAACAAAGTAACGTAAAGAAGGACTAAAATATATAGTACTTTATAAATGATAAAGTAGTATATGTATTAGACAAGGAGTACTTTTTTCGTTTGTTGTTATTAGTTGTTTTACTTTGACTTTTACATTTGTCAATGCACAATTTGACCATTAAACTCTTGAATTATCTTCTAGCAAAATTTTATAAAAAAATACATTTTAAAAATATATATTGACACAAATGTAGAAAATATATTTTGATCCCTTAATAGTATGACAAGTCAAAGTGCAACCACCTTTTACAAATGGAGGGACTATCATTTCTTAATTTATTTATTCTTTTATCTCCTTGTTGTACTTCTTCCTTTCTTTGAAAGATCTTCCTAGTTAGTATTCCTACAACGATGAAGCTAAAGAGAGGAGGAGTGTAGGAACAATCAATCTTTCTTCCTTTTTAAAAAAAAATCTAAATAGGAGATAAAATATAATTATGAAATCACGAAGACATTGTGTGAGCCTAACAAATAGGGTAACATAATGCGGCAAAAGAACATTTTTTAAGATGTATGGAAAGTAGAAGATCTTTGAGAAAAAAAATTAGTAAATACAATTATTTACAATGGTTAGCACTTAGCAACTAGACAAAGCTCCACAAAACGCTAAGCATTTTGCATGTTTTTATTAGAAAGTGTTACTTTTATGTATTCTCAATAAAAAAAATTAAGTTAAAATACTACTTTACATAAAGTCATAAAGATATGGAAGTTTATGACAAAAAGTCTTTAAATGTAAAATATTAAACCTTAATATTGCATAAGTATGCATGACAGACTCACACATGATACTTAAAAATAAGGTGCATGGAAGATATGAACCCATAACCAATTAAATTCTTCTACCTTGACAATATTATAGCAATATAAGTCTTATCTTCTCTCATCTTTTACCTTGCACACCAGAGAAGGCCTATTAAGGAGCTTATGTAGGGGTGACACTTAACCTTTTTTTTTTTGAGTTTTTTTTTTTTTTTTGAGTTTTTAAATTATAAAACTTGTAATTATACTTATGGTTAAACAATAAGAGGTTAAAAGTTTGAACCTTACCCGCTCCATTTTCAGATTCTCCACTGCTCGCCCACATACAACTTTGTTACTATACAATAACTACTACTACAACAATCCTGCCTATACATTTGTGGAAAAAGTAAAAATTTATGTACTACAATGTTAAATAGGGCATTATTTAGGAGTAAAGAAATACCATTCAAATGAAAACAGCGAACTGACCCAATGAATAAAATTGGAGATATTAAATGTAACACAACAAAATGTACCCAGGCATCAGGCGGGCTAAAAAAACTAGTTGAACGATAAAATTCAACTGCTATTTGTCGATATACTTGTCATACTCATACATCAAATACACTCTGAGGTCAGTAGTGCCAAAGCTCAAACGTCACCATAATTTGGGTCCATATGAAACATTGAGAATTACTGTGGAGCTCACACCTAACTTAGTGGTCCATCTACTTCTTGTCGTTGTCTAATAAATTCATTGAACGAATGCAGTACTGAAAGACTTTGATGTTCTAATTTGGTGGTTAGATCTAAGTTTGAAGACACGCAGTAAACTAGATCTTGTCTCTTTGTGATTATTGTAACCTGTATCTGGTTACCCGATCTCATCACTGGACCCAATACTGTTTGTTTCCTCAATTGCATCACCACAATCAAACTCTACACTTTTTGCCTTTTTCTTTTGTCAAAGCTATGATATATTTTTCAAAACTGTGTAACATTAAGAAGATAAAACCATCATTTGTTATCCAATGTGCTAAATGTGAAAGGATTAATGTGGTGAATAAATATTAACACAAGACCACCCAAAATTAAGATGAATTTTGTAATGAACATAATATAGCCGAAAATCTAACACTCGGGCAACTCCAGGTAAATGGCTAAGGACCAAGTATGTAGGTGTGTCTTTGGTGGGGAAGACTTTGGCTGTGATGGGATTTGGAAAGGTGGGATCAGAAGTTGCAAGACGAGCGAAAGGACTTGGAATGCACGTCATTGCCCATGATCCTTATGCTCCGGCAGATAGAGCACGTGCAGCTGGTGTTGAGTTGGTTTCCTTCGACCAGGCCGTCTCCACAGCTGACTTTATCTCTCTCCATATGCCTCTCACTCCAGCAACTAAAAAGGTCTTCAATGACACCACCTTTTCTAAGATGAAGAAAGGTGTGCGCCTTGTCAATGTTGCTAGGGGTGGCGTCATTGATGAAGATGCCTTGGTTAGGGCTCTTGACAGTGGTATAGTTGCTCAGGTACGATATCGAAATAATCATGTGCTTCTTAAATTCAGGACTTCTCTTTCGGTTGGGTAATATCAGGGCTTTTCAGTAGCTTAAGTTTTCAATGAGTCAATTGATTGTATCCTGCATACTATGTTACTTGGACTCTTCATTTAACATTAAGTGCCCATGTCGAATCCTTTGATACCTTCGACATACTTTCACCAAACTTCTTAATGGGCCAAATTATGGGACTTATTCACATATATCAGAGTCTGCGTAACATAGTCTGCAACATGTTGTCCTTTGACTAACTGCAGTTATTTTGGGTTTACTAAATGGTCTATGGAGCAGGCAGCACTTGATGTGTTCTCAGAGGAACCCCCAGCCAAGGATAGCAGATTGGTTCAGCATGAAAACGTGACTGTCACACCTCATCTTGGAGCCAGCACCAAAGAAGCTCAGGTAAGTGTTAAAGTTTTTATTTAATTGGCCAATTTAAGTTCAGTTTTAACACCTTTCTTTACCTTCTATATGTGTTATTGATTCACTGAAATTTATTAGGAAGGAGTGGCTATTGAAATAGCAGAAGCTGTTACTGGAGCTTTGAAAGGCGAGCTCTCTGCAACTGCAGTGAACGCACCAATGGTTTCTGCTGAGGTAATTGATGAACCTTCAAAAGACTTCATATTTGGTTGGAGGAGAAACTAAATTAAAAAGTTCTCTTTGGATGAAGTAATTCTAAGGACAATTGGATGACAGGTTTTATCGGAACTAGCTCCTTATGTCATGTTAGCTGAGAAGCTAGGCAGATTAGCAGTACAGTTGGTGGCTGGAGGAAGCGGGATTCAGACAATCAAAGTATCTTACAGATCAGCAAGAGGTCCAGATGACCTTGATACGAGACTCCTGAGAGCAATGATCACCAAAGGTATCATTGAGCCAATCTCTGATATGCACATCAACCTTGTTAACGCAGACTTTACAGCCAAGCAGAAGGGTCTTCGTATCACTGAGGAGCGGGTTTCTGCGGACTCGTCCCTGAGAATCCAATCGATTCAATCCAAGTTCAAATCCCAAATGTCGAATCCAAATTTGAGAGTACCATGTCGGAGAAAGGAGATATAACCATTGAAGGAAAAGTTAAGGATGGGATCCCTCATTTAACTCGTGTTGGGCCATTCGCTGTGGATGTGAGTCTCGAAGGAAACATTATACTTTGCAGACAAGTTGATCAACCAGGCATGATAGGGAAAGTAGGGAACATTCTTGCTGACCATAATGTGAATGTGAACTTTATGAGCGTTGGAAGGACTAGCAAGAAGCAGAAGGCCATAATGGCAATTGGCGTGGATGAACAACCTGAAGAGGATGCCCTCACGAAGATTGGTCAAGTCCCGGCAGTTGAAGAGTTTGTGTTCCTTAAACTGTAGGAAGCGTTTAAACAAAGTAATAGAATAAAGGATGGTTTCTTCATTTCAGGAAGATTGGTCGACCCCTACTTTGCATATGCTAAGAGAGCCTAGGGTTTCTTTTAAACCCCTATATATCAGTGTTGGTATCAATGTTTCAAGAACCAGTACTCTTAGTGAGCTAATTATAAGTTTTAGTAACATTGAAAAAAGAACAGAAGAGTTCTGTGTGGTTAGTGTTTGATATATGTGCTCAAAAGGACACTACCTTCATAGATTCATATAAATGTAAGGCGGTCCTTGTTTGATTATATAATTCATGTTTCCAGCGAGGTTGTCTGAGGTGCAGCATGTTACTTAGTTGGGATGAACCAAACTAGAAAGTTCTTAAATACAACGTACATTAATTGTTGGGTTTTCAATTTCAGACCACTAAACAAACAAGTACGTCGATGCCCAACTGTGTGTCCATATTACCAAGTTATCGTACTATAAGTTCAGGCAAAGCTGTTAGTTTTTGTGTACGATAAGATAAGTGGTATCATGATACAGAGGACTAAATCATCACATTTTAAGAAAGATGAACACCTAGAGAACTAGTTCATTAGTTATGGACTTATGGTGCATGAAATAATTAGAAGGATGACATCTACACAATCGTCCTGAAACGTTATAGGAGGTACAAGCAAGCGAGTCCTGCAATTGGGAGAACTGTTCTCCACTACGTGAGTGAGGAACGGACGTTAGGTTAATCAACTTGGTATGACCGCCACACCAGTTCCTCCTCTGTGGACAATAAGTTCTCCATTGGGCCTTTTTCCAAGCAAAACAAGGAGACTTAGAATAGAGAAACCTGAATATAGCTAAGAAGACGACTTCTTCCCTCTTGCGGCAGGATTTGTGTCCTCTAACTGCTTCAAGACATCTCTCATTGTCGGACGTTTGCTTGGTTCCCTTTCGGTGCATCTCACAGCAATGGAAAGTACGCAAAATACCTGCTTCATCACCTTCGGATCCAGAAATTCCTCACGCAGGGTATTGTCAATCACAAGATCGATCTGTTCAGAACTCTTCATAGCTGACCTGACCCATCTCACTAAATCAATTCCCTCAGGGAATGATGCATCTACTGCCTTCTTTCTGGTTAACAGTTCAAGCATCACAACCCCATAGCTATATACATCAGCTTCTTTACTCCTTATTGTTGCAAAGGCATTTTCTGCAGAATATTATAGTTTACATATTATGTGACTAGCTTTATTATTGGTATTTAATTTATAATAGATTCATGAAAAATTGCAGCAATATACCATTTTAGAAAATAATAAACATTTTCAGATAAAGATGATTGACAAGGTGAGGACTAGCATGAATGGAGAAAAAATCTCGGCAAACCCAAAGCAAGAGAGATATGACAAACAGTCAGATGAAGGGGGGAAATCAGAAGCGTAGAAATAGTACCTGGTGCAATATAGCCTGTTGTTCCAGGAACTGCAAGTGACTGTATTAAAGTTGGTGATTGGTCTAATAGCTTAGCAATGCCAAAGTCTGAGATGTGCGGTTCCATTTCAGAGTCCAAAAGTATGTTTTCGGGTTTAATATCACGGTGTATGATAGTAGGATGACAATCAAAATGGAGGTACGCCAAACCGTGTGCCACTCCAACAGCTATCTTGTATCGTACATCCCACGGCAACAGAAGAAAATCTGTTTTCTCAAGAGCATCACGAAGGCTTCCATTTTCCATGTAATCATACAATATTAGGCCTTGACCCTTCCTCAACCAAAAAGCATCCAATTTGACTAAATTTCTATGCCTGATATTCCCAAGTGTCTGCACTTCTCTAATCATACTCGCAGTTGCACCTGTCTGCCCACCAAAATCAAGCTTCTTGACAGCGTAGATTTTTTCTGGACTCAAGAAGGCTTTATAGACAGTTCCATGAGCTCCTCTCCCAATAATGTATTGTTCATTGAGATTTTCAGTAGCCTCCATTATTTTGTTGAGCAGGAAAGACGTACCTTCCTGTTTGGATATTTCCACATCTACTTCTTTTCTTCCTTGATGACTTACAAAGATACAACAAATGAAAAGGGCAAGAAGCAGTACAAAAAGTGATGATCCAAGAGCTACAATTGCAATATGAAGACTGTCCATCCGACTTTTCTGATTGCTCCTCTGTAGGCTATCACATGGCCTGATGTATCTTGTTTCTGTGCAATTAGAATAAGTGATGTTGGAACAGTCAACGCAAAGTGCAGGATTTCCCAAGAATGATGATGGGGATCTCTTCAACATGTTCATCAGTGTGACGGATATTGGACCAGAAAACAGATTATATGAGACATTAATCTCAACCAGAGAAACCATATCATCAAGAATTGCCAAGGACCCTGACAGATTGTTGCGAGACACATCCAGCCTCTCTAGATTGGCCAATCTTCCTAGAGTAGAAGGTAATACACCAGCCAGATTATTACTGCTAAGATTCAAAGCATATTTCAAATTTTTCAACAAACCGACAGAAGAAGGAATTTGTCCTCTGAGTAAATTGCCACCAAGTTGAAGTTCTGACAACATTAGAAGTTCAGATAAAAAGGTGGAACTCCTCCAGTAAGCATGTTCTCTTGTAAATTCAAGACAGATAAGACTGTCCAGCTTCTTAGAGTCAATGGAATGGATCCGCTAAAGAAATTGAAACCCAAATCAAACTGAATCAACTTATTCCAGTTCCCAAGTTGAGGTGGCAATGGTCCTCGCAAACGATTGTGAGATAAGTTCACCGCTCGAAGATTTGACAAGTTTCCAAGCTCCGGTGATAATAATCCGGTCAGCTTATTGGATGACAAATTGATTGAAGTGATATTACGACAATTCCCAAGGCTTGATGGGACTTTCCCATGAATATTATTTTCACTCAAATCCATGAAAACGAGGCTATGATACTCCGAAAATTCTGGAAGCACCCCTGTCAGCTTATTTTGTTCAAGCCGCAATCTAGTCAAACTTGAGCAACTTCCAATATCAGGAGGTATGCTGCCCGTAAGCATATTTTGACCCATGTTAAGAACCCTCAGCTGTTTACCAAAGCAAAGATGAGGAGGAATTTCACCACTGAATCTGTTGTTTGTGAATTCAACCTGCACCAAACTACTATTGATCCCCAAACCTCGTGGTATGATCCCAGAAAACTGGTTCGCATGTAGAGAAATGTTCTTGAGGTTCTTCAGCTCCGTCAGTATCTGAGGCAGCTCTCCTGATAGGTTGTTACTATATACAATAACATGCTCAAGGGTCTGAATTTTCCAGATGCTAACCGGAATCTCCCCTGTCAGACGGTTGTCAAACAATTCAAGGCGTTGTAATTCACCTAAAAACCCGAGTTCACTTGGAATCTCACCCTCAATCTTGTTCTCTTTAAGCTGTAAATCGATCAAGGACTTGCAGTTCCCCAGCTCTGGTGGTATCTTTCCTGACAGAGAGTTCTCTGAAAGGTATAGAACTGAAAGCTTGGAAAGTAGACCTAACGAAGACGGGACACTTCCTGTTAAGTAGTTATTTACTGCAGCAAACTTTATCAAGTTGCTACAGTTACCCAATCCATGAGGAACGACTCCGTGAAATTTATTGAAAGATAAAATCAGTTCCTGCAAATTCTCACAACTACCAAACCCCAAAGAAATGCTACCTTCCAAACTGTTCGAGCTCACATCTAGATATACCAAATTATAGAGGTGATTTAGGCTCTTAGGCAATACACCCACCAATTCGTTATTATTTAAAAAGACTTCCTGAAGTGCAGAACAATTCCCAAGAGAAGAAGGTATAATCCCAGATAACTGATTGTCGTAAAGATAAAGATAAACAAGTTCACTAGCATTCCCTATATTTGAAGGAATAGAGCCATTAAACTTGTTAGTATTCAGAAAGAGAGACTGTAAATGTGGTACTTGAAACAAAGATTCCGGAATCCGGGATGTCAGTGAATTACTAAACAAGCTTAGATACTGTAAATTATGCAGATTACCAAAAGATTCAGGAATTTCACCAGTCAAATAGTTGGATGAAAGGTCTAAATACTGAAGAAGACTACAGTAAGAAATCTCAACAGGAAGAGTGCCAGAAATGGAGTTAAGACTAAGGTCAATGGAATTCAAATGAGATAACTGACCAATTTGGGGGCCTAAAATACCAGAAATGCCAAAACTTGACAAGTTGAGAGAAATAACATGATGGGTATGGTCACATTGAACACCTACCCATGAACAATGGCTAAAATGGGTAGATTTCCAGCTTAGTTTCAGTGAAATAGGAACAACCCAGTTAGCTAGTAGTGAAGTTAGAGCTATTTCATCTGAACTCGAAGAAAATGCAGTTATGAACAAACCAGAAATGCAAAATAACAACAGAATGGTGTAACTGGAGTTCTTAGCTTCTGCCATTGAATATGACTAGGAAAGTGAAGATGAGTAATGTTTTTTCAGTATGCAACGGTTGGAGATTAATTCATATGAAGCATGAATGAGAAAACCATACCCATAAAAATGTGCAATAACACAGAAAGAGATTACTGACCAGTGAAGAAAGCTAGGAGGGACAAGGATACAGGAGCATTCTTTAGTTGGTCCACGCAATTCCACGCGGTTTCAATATTCAATGATCACTTTCTCTACTACACCTACCAACGTTAATGTGAACAGATATGAAAATCCTAATAAATCCTAATATTTGCTTTGACCGCTATACACTGATTAACTTTCTTTTGGCAATTCTTTTCACTCTCGTGTGGTCTCTACTGAACTTATAATGAAGTTCATGCAGAAAGTCTTAGTTAAGGATGAAAATTGGTTTGTGCTTGTGTGCCACCATCTATCTAGTCCCTTTTTGTGTACCTAGGTTCACGGAGCATCGTGTTTGTTGTCTCCGATCTGAAGTCATCACCAGTACACAGACGAGAACGGAAAAAGGATTAATAAAAAAAAGAAGCCTCAAAACAAGGAGGGCTGCCCAGTACCTATCAGATAGGTATGAGAGCAACTCACTCATGATCTATTTGATCATAAGAAGAGATCATAAGGCATGAACAAAAAAAATGGACTACATGTAGGAATTCATAGATGCGAATAGCGGAATTTCAGGAAACAATTTCCTTAACATCTATAACAAAATCGCATGCATAACAATATATGAATCGATACATAGAGTAGAGAATACACGACCTTTTATTCACGACTTGAACAGGTATGTAGGGTTTGAATACTGCAAACTATTATTGCAGATCTGGTTACTTTAGAGATAAAGAACTACAATTGTAATTCCTCTACTTAGTCCACGAACACCGATTAATACCCACGTCTGCTAGAATGGAAGAGTATGCACTATTCACTCTCTTGCTTTTGATGGGATAAGCGCCTAGACTAAAGAGGGAGAAAGGTTTTCTTTTTCTCTCTTTTGTCAAGTTACTGACTAACTGAATTGTTCCATCTCTCTTCTTATTATATCTATATATATATAATAAATAGAGATTAGGTTAAGAGGAAAGGAAAAACTAAAACCCTAATCACCCTTATAGTGGCCGGCCCTTATAAGCCTTTATGGGCTCATAATTTATTTATTAACCAGTGTTACTCTGTGTGACCTCATAGGATTAATTATCTTAGTTGTAGGCCCAAACCAATTTGTCTACAAACCGTAATTTATTCTCTAGCAAGCAAATACGGTTACTAAAATAATTAACTATATTATATCCATAAATTCAATCCTATTTATATTTAGTAATTGCGGAAATTGTCTAAGGACATATTCCTTCAATCTCCCACTTGTCCGTAAGACAAGTACGCAATATTAAATTCCTTAAGTCTCTTAATGCCAAATTTGATAACACGATGTTACATACTCAAATATGTTTCTTGATCACCGAGGTTGAATTGTTCAACTGAAGATCAACTCTTTAATCTCATTTTAGCATGGCCATGCGTTTTTACAATTCTCCCTCATCAAGAGGCTCAGATACCATTCCTATCAGATAGGAGGACTTATTCAATCTTGTATGACCATAACTCCCACTCAATTCTTAGCTCACCTGAGCATTGCCTTTATAACCTCCTTTCACGGCACGGTGTTTAACAATGTCAAAGTTAAACTAATCATATCATGGTTATTAAGACATACTCATGTCCAAGGAATCTATTAAATATAGACATTCCGATTCTACTATTAGAATCTAATTAGGTCAAGTCTCAATGTATCAACCATACATCCATATTTGTTAATTTGACATCCCTATGTCTCTATAGCCCAAGGAACTGCGCTATCAATTAACATTATGCTAGTCTTTTAACAAGTCACTTGTGTCCAATTCAGTGCCTTAGACTAGGGACATATTATAAACTGTGGTTTTTGTTCACTATATAGGGTTTCATTCATCACAACGTTTATGATGATCCTATTTCAAAACACAATTTATTTGGACACTTATTTAATACTAAACAAATTATATAAGAATGTAGATTTTTATTGATAAACAATTCCAAGCATAATCAATGTCTTTACAAATGCAAACATAAAGTAAGCATTATAAAGTCATTCTTTTATATGCTTGAGTCCATAGACCTAGTATGACCTTCATGCTTAGGTCGAGCAACCGGTTTATTCTGCGGATCTCCCACATTCTCATCAATATGAATCTTGCTTATTCTGTATAGAACTCTTACAGCTCATAACTTCTCCATTGGGACAAAGAATGAAACCAGATGGAGATCGGAAATCATCTTTGTCACCTTGGTAATTCGTATATGCCTATCATTAGCAACAAACTCAATTTCTCCACCATATACCAATCAATGATCCTCAGTTCTTCGTAAGTACATAAGGATATTCTTTGCACTCATCTAGTGCACGTAACCTGGATAAGACTGGTATATGTTGCATTTACTCATAGTATAGGCAACATCTGGGTGAGTGCAAAACATAGCATGCATACATAATGGAACCTAATGCAGAAGCATAGGGAACATTACTCATTCTCTTGACTTCATCAGGTGTCGAAGCACACGGAGTCTTGCCAAGTGATATGCCATGTTTCATGGGATTGAAATCTCTCTTAGAGTTTTTCAGCTTGAACCTAGCAAGAACCTTATCTATATTAGTTCCTTGACTAAGTTCAATCAGCCTTTTAGATCTATCTCTATAGATCTTTATTCCCAAAATATACTCTGCCTCTCCTAAGTCTTTCATAGATAAACGATTTTTAAGCCATCCTTTGACTGACTCAAGCACGACTTTATCATTTCCTATGAGAAGTATGTCATCCACATACAAGACTAAAATTGTTATATTACTCCCATTCAATTTCTTGTATACACAAGATTTCTCTTCATTTATGAGGAAACCAAACTTTTTGATTGCCTCATCAAATCTGAGGTTCTAACTCCTGTATGCTTGCTTCAATCCATAAATGGATTTCTTAAGCTTGCATACCTTCCCTGAATTTGCTGGATGTTCAAAGCCTTGAGGTCGTGTCATATACACATCCTCTTTCAAGAACCCATTCAAGAAAGCGGTTTTTACATCCATCTGTCGTATTTCATATGCATGAAATGCGGCAATTGCAAGGATTATCCTAATGGATGGCTACTGGGGAAAGGTTAAATTCATAGTTTATACCATGAATATGACGGAAACCTTTTGCCACTATCGTAGCTTTGAAAACACTAATGTTTCCGTCTTTGTCTGTTTTCAATTTGAAAATCCATTTGCTTCCAATGGGTCTCACGCCATCAGGCAAATCAACCAAGTCCCATACTTGATTTTCAGACATAGATTCCATTTCGGATCTCATGGCTTCACGCCATTTCTAGGAGTCCTGGCCCTCCAAAGCATCTTTGTAGCTGATAGGCTCACAACTTACTAAAATCGTTATTTTAGAACTTTTCGTCGAAAGAAAATCAACATATTGATGGAATGGTGATCCTATGAGATCTACGTAGGGGAACAACAGAAGAAAAATCTCAGTCGTTAGACTCAGAAGCTTCGCATGGATTCGATCCAAGTGGGACGGTAGGAGGTTCGGGGATAGGATTCACTACCCCTCCAAAATTTTCATGTTGGGCCGCCTCTAATGAGGTGTTAACCTCACCCATTTGTTGCTGATATATCGATATCTTATAGAGTTTTTCCCTTTCTTTACAAGCTAAATTGTGCTATATTGATGCTCTTAGGAGCTATTTATGCTAACTATTTCGATATAGTTGTGGTTTGTGTGTTCTATATCATTTTGCAGGTTTTAGGGAAAAACTCCCTATTTACTTGATGTTTTGAGCACCACGCTATAGCGGGAAGTTATGAGGCATCTTTGAGGTCTCAAGATGGTATTTGGACCCCATTTTGAAGAAGTAAGTGTGCAAAGACTTGGCGTCTGAAGCCAAGCAAAGCAAGGCAAGAAGAAGACTCGCCCGATCGGGTCGGGCAACAACTGCCCGATCGGGTACGAGTAAAGAATCTGAAGTTAAGGTTTCCCGCCCGATCGGGCGGAGCAATACTTAGCCACTCTTGCTGTTTTTCTGAGAGCTGAAGAAGACATCCACCCGATGGCATCGGGTGGACTTGCCCGATCGGGTGCTGGGGTTGCGGCCCCGATCGGGTGGTATCTGCCCGATCCAATCGGGTGAGGCCTATTTTGTTGCTGCTGAAGACTTATTCCCAGGCCCGATCGGGCGGTCTTTTGCCCGATCGGGTGGATGACACGGGGATGCGATTTTCGTTATTTTCCCCACTCTATCTTATTGTTTTTCTGAGGACTTATAAATACTTTTAGGTTATTTTGATTTGTATCGGGGATATTCTTAAACACTTAGAGAGCTCTTAGCCTAGTTTATCATTGCTTTGGATTATAGAAGAGATTCAAGTACAATTTCAATTCAATTAAAGTTTCCGCTTTCCGTCAATTTGGTAATCGTCTTGCTTATTGCTTTATTCCTTTATCTCAATTACTTTAGTTCAATTGCTTATTTCTCAATTAGTTCATGATGCAATTCTTAGGGTTTTCAATTAGTTTTGTTGTTGTCAATTCGATCATGTCTGAGTAGTTCTCTTTCTAGGGTGTTAGATAGGGAAGCCATGTTTATACCATGATTTCTATTTAGACTCCTATTGATTTCTAGGGCTTGATTAGAGTGATTGTGGTGTGGTTTGTTCTTAATTAGTGATTAATGTTAGTGGCCAATTTCATTGATTGCTTGTGGTTAATAGTTGTTTGCACAGATCCGTCTTACGACTAGAGGCCTAGGACACATCAGTTTTTCTGATTACGTTAGTGAACATGCGGCGTATGTTGAACTATGAGCATTGAGTCTTAACCGTAGTTCAACATAGGCTCTAATCCCCCGACTCTTGACTTAGGTTTTAATAGTAGTTGACCCTACTTGATTGGTATAAGCATGGTGGACCGACCTAATACCCTAGGCTTTTATTCCATAGTTAAATCCTCGACTTAATTCGTATTATTTAGCTTACTCATTAGCTCAGTTAATTCTCCATATTTTCATCTGAAGTAGTTGGTTAATTGGATATTAATATAGAAACTCTGTCTCCCTGCGGATTCGACCCTGCTACCACTGACTACCTTAGTTAGAGGACCGTAGGTTTATTTTTGATTAGGTGATACGACTAAAACCTATCAAATTTTGTGCTCATCTCGAATTTCTTCGAGATATATACATTTCTCCCACTTGTCTTCTTGGAAATAAACTTATTTTCAAGGAAGACACCATAGCGAGCAACAAACAATTTGTTTTCGCTACGGTGGTAAAAAATAATATCCCTAGGTCTCTTTGGGATATCCCACAAAGAAACACTTTTTAGATTTGGGTGCTAATTTATCAGATAGTAAACGTTTTACATAAACTTCACACCCTAAACCCTTAGAAAAGACATTTTAGGAACGGTTCTGACCATATCTCATATGGAGTCTGATCTACTGCTTTGGATGGAGTCCTATTGAGTGTAAGCGCAATTGTATCAAGAGAAAATCCCAAAAGAAATATAGAGAGATCAGCAAGACTCATCATGGATCGTACCATATCTAATAGGGTGCGATTCCTTCTCTCGGAAACACCACTGAATTGTGGAATTTCCTGTTGAAGTTCATTGTGAAAATATTCCACAATCTTTCAAATGATCACCGAACTTTTGACTCAGATATCCCCTCCATGACCAGATCATAAAGATTTAATCTTCTTGCCAAGTCGGTTTTGTACTTCATTTGGAATTCTTTGAATTTTTCAAAGGCCTCCAACTTATGCCGCGTGAGGTAAACATATCAATATGTGCTTACATCATCAGTAAAAGTAATTAAGTAACTTACCCTTCCCTAGCCAATGTATTCTTAGGTCCATACACATCCGTATGTATGAGGGCAAAGAGGTCATTGGCCCTTTCACTCGAACTAGTGAAAATAGACTTTGTCATTTCTCCCATTAAGCAAAACTCACACATCAGATGATTCAAAATCAAATGATTTGAGAACTCCATCTTTATGTAATTTCTCAATTCGTTTTGTACTTATGTAGTCTAATCGGCTATGTCATAGGTGTATTGGGTTTAATTCATTTGACTTATGTTTCTCGCTGTTTTTATAGATGTGTGTTTGTAGAACATACAAACCATTTGATAACTTAGTAGAGATACGGAACATATCATTCAAATAAGCAGAAAAACAATTATTCTTTATTGTGAATGAGAAAACTTCAGAATCCAAAACAGAAACTGAAATAGTGTTCTTAGTAATATTTTAAAACATAACAACAATTATTAAGTCTCAAAACAAATCCATAAAGTAACGATAGACTAAAGACTCCCACTGCCTAGGCGGCAACTCGAGCTCCATCGCCAACTTGCAATTCTACCTCTCCCTTAAGCGTGTCTCCTACTTCTTTTTAGATCCTGCACATTAAGATAATGTGAGAACTACATCTAGTATCAAATACCCATGATGCAAAAGTAGTTTAAGTTATCTCTATAACATAAATACCTGAAGAAGAAGCTCTAGTCTTCTTGTACTCCAGATACTTAGGGCAGTTCCTCTTCCTATGACCCACCTTGTGACAATAGTAACACTCATGTATTGCTACTATGGCTTTAGGTGTTGCCTTTGGCTCCTCAGAAGTGTTGGGCTCAGCAACTTATTTGCCTTTTCCCTTACCCTTCTTAGACGGAACTCTGTGCTTCTTGAGCCCCTTGCTCTTTTGCACCATCAAAACATCCTTATGCTCTTTTATGGGCTCAGTAGGCAAGCTCCTTTCAGTCGGAATCAGTATACCATGCAACTCTTGTATGGTCATTTCTCCTCCTTGCATAGAGAAATTCAAACTAAAGTTCTTATATGCATCAGTGAGTGAATTGATGATCATATCAATTGCTATCTCTTGGGGATAGGAAAATCCCAACTTGGTCATATGCTCAAAATGACTAATCATTTTGAACACATGGGGACCAACTGATTTCCCTTTCTCCATTTTACACTCAAGAAGCTTGGGGTTCACTTCGAACCTCTCCAACCTAGGTTGCTTTTGAAAAAAGGTTCGCAACTGTTGGATTATTGTATAGGCATCCATTCCTTCAAAACGTTTTTGAAAGTCTGGTTCCATACATGCAAGCATCAAACATGTGACAGGCACAGATTTGTTTATGAGTATTTGCCTATCTGTCCTATCAGCTTGGCGAGAATTTGCGGGAAGTTCAGGAATAGGAGTTTCAAGAACAGTTTCTCTCCTTTCATTTCTGAGAACTATTCTCAGATTTCTCTCCCGGTCTAGGAAGTTCTCTTGGTTAAGTTTTTCTTTTGCAAGAATAAAGCGCAAGTTATAGCCAGAGTGGTTGTTGTTGTTGATAGACAGGACTACAAAAAATAGTAAACAAGCATTCAATCAAAATGTTTATCAACGATGGTTATTTAAACAAATTTAAACAACTATTAATACTTTATTCAAAATATAAAACCCCATGTTGAATAAAGAAATAACCAAGATCCCCTCCCACTAAAATTAAACGGACTTTGGCCCTGCCTTTAAATATAGTGATTGAGGTAAGTAAACCACTTTTACTAATTATAACAATTTATAATTCTTGGTAGATAGGTTAATAACTCTTTATAAACTCCTATCTCACTGCTTCAAAACCCAAAACTTTGTCTTTTGATGATTTTGTTGAGTCAAGCCAAACATTAACATGTAAGTTTCAAAAAACCTACCCTACTATCCTCGGAATTATGAGCAACATCCTGCTTTGGCAGAACCTATTACTCATGATCTAAGGCTTTATAGGTGTTGTTTGGAAAAGCATTTAAACTCAATATCACCTTTGGGGACTCAAGTTTATTATGTTGGTTATATTAAAAGGTGAACACATTACATAAATAACCACACATAAACTTGAGCGAGCATTTAAATGAAATTAAATGCATAAGCAATCAAAGAAGAACTTAAAACGCGATCCTAGTATGGCCCCTAAATCTAGAAAATCTAATCTTCATGAATCCTCCCTTGGGATTTTCTTGGATCTCCATCCTTGATTCTCCACGGAACTTCAATCTTGATCTTCATTTAAATTATTCTAAGCAAAGAATTTAAATTACAAAAATACAAACGATACGCAGATCGTATTTTAATTACAAAAATACATAACGATGCACAGATCGTATTTTCTATCCTAGTTTTGGGCCATACCAGTCACGATTGTGCAAATATAATATCAAACATATTATAATATACATCTAAGCAAAATTATAATATCATCATATTATAAAAGATATCGACGCAATATAATATCAGACATATTATATGCATCCATGAAAGAAATATAATACCATCATATTATAAATCATAACTTATTTACTCCATTAACGTTTAATGGGTAAATAACAAATATTTCCAAAAATATATAAAACATTCACGCATTTATTTCGAAAATAAAATGCAAGTAAAAAATAACACAATTATATAAATACAAAATTTATTTACTCCATTAACGATTAATGAGCAAATAAAACTTTTCATTATAATTTTTAAAACTTAACAACTTTAAGTTAGAAAATATTTAGGAAATATTAATCGAATTAATAATTTTCCTAAAATTACCCTTCTTAACAAATTTAAGAATATAACTAATAAGGAAACTTTCATTCTTTTAATTCAATTACAACTTTAATATGATATTAATCTCTATTAATATTAATTTGCATAGTTGAAAATTAATAAAATATGCCCAAAGAAAAAAAAGGCATAAATCATAATATTAAACCCCTTTAATTTAAAAAAAATGAGATGGACTGAGCTAGGCCCGGCGAACGGCCCGCAGCCCAGCCCAGCCCTTTGCTGGCCCGCGAAAAGCAGCACAGCTGCTGTCTTTCGCAGCCTGCCAAGAACGTAACCTCTCGCCGGATTTTCAGCCACCAGCGATCAGTTTTGTCTCATCGGAGACGCGCGACTAGCCAGAGCAACCAGGTGCGCCACCAGCATGGCCGGAAAAGCCACGTAGTTTGCCCAGAAATTTCGAACTAATTTCGAAAAATCTGGGCTATTTCCGATCAAATCGAACAATTTTCGGAAAGAATTGTGCTTAAAAACTCTTGCTTTATAATCCAATCCATTAAATCTAACATTCAAAACAGATTAGAGTGTTAAATCGCTATTTAACACCCAATTCAATCGATTTAGGACAAAATTAGGGTTTTTAATTTGTTTCGAATCAAACTTCCTTGTTTCGAAACGAAAATCTAAATTAAATATATCAATTTGCAATTGAAATCAAGACAAAGCAAAGCCCTAATTTTATTTTACAAAACAAACTCGTTGAATTGCTGAATTTGGGAGCAAGAATTTCGACCAAACTAGGTCGAACAAAACCAAAAAAATTTTGATTTAAATTTCCGTAAACTAAAACAAAAAACAATTTATTTTTGGGCAATTTTTAACATAAAATTCATAATTTTATGGTTTTCATTTATTAATATCAACATATTAATCTTGCAAATTAACACATATTGAAAATCCTCCCTGAATTGAATTAAAATTATGAACTTGATCATATAAAATTATGCAAGAGGCTAAAACTGAGAAATTACATAAAGATGGAGTTCTCAAATCATTTGATTTTGAATCATCTGATGTGTGAGTTTTGCTTAATGGGAGAAATGACAAAGTCTCTTTTCACTAGTTCGAGTGAAAGGGCCAATGACCTCTTCGCCCTCATACATACGGATGTGTATGGACCTAAGAATACATTGGCTAGGGGAGGGTAAGTTACTTAATTGCTTTTACTGATGATGTAAGCACGTATAATCCTATTTATATTTAGTAATTGTGAAAATTGTCTGAGGACATATTCCTTCAATACACTCATGAACAAAAGTATATCACATTGTGATCAATCATCAAATTGATCACATTGTGATCAACTTCACAAAACAACTCATAAGGGATGAGTAAATCTGTAAATAGGAAATCAATTTTTTTTTTTGCTTTGTGCAACTCAAAACTACGAGTTTTGAGCTGAAGGTGTAAAATCTTAACAAAGCAAAAAAATTTCAAAAAAAAACTGTAATTCTGACGCGCGTCAGACGCGTCATACGAGCTGGTCCATTACGGACGCGACACGTGGCAGCTGTCAGAACATCTACAAGTTTTGCTTCTAAACTTAAAACGGCTATATCTCAAAATCTACAAAGTAAAAAAAAATAAAAAAATTTATCAATGGTCTTATTTTTTTGAGATTTATAAAATGACATCCATTTTGATATATTTTGACACACTTCCGAAAATTATTATTTTTCTCTCTAAATCAATTTAATTGGGTTTTTGGGTGCATTTGGCCTTTTTCTAATTTATTGTAAATAAGTAATAAATTAATTAATCATAAACGAGATTAATTAACAATTTATTAAAATTAACAAATTATTATTAATTATATATTTAAGTTTAATATTAATTGTTACACAATATAAATGTAGTATCATAATTAAATGGATGTATTGAAATAGGAGAGAGAAAATAAGGTGGGGTATAGTAAAAAGTAAGAGAGAGAGGGATGATGTAATTTTTTGTGTTCATGAGTGGGGTACATTTGAGCAATTTGATCATAAGACATGATCAACTTTTGTATGATGAGTGAGAAAGTGGTAGAGACAGAGGGATGATGTGTTTTTTTATATCATGAGTGTTGATGCTCTGAGTTGGGCACATATCAAACTTTTTTTAAAAAATGTAGTACACTTATATATTAATGTAGTATATTTATATACAGTTTAGGGTAGTATAGTTTCTGAAAATGGTAGTACAATAAAAAATTATAGTATATTTTTAAAAAAATGTAGTACAGACCTATCTGATAGATGTTACTGTTCACATCTATTAGATAGATCTTTGGCTTTTCCCCAAAACAAGGGAGAATAGAAAGAACATATAGTGAAGAATAGAAGAACATAACATGAAAAAAGAAACATTAACTTGAGATGATTAATAAGAACAAACGAATAAATTAACAATAAATACTAAACATATGAATTTTATCAACAAACAAAATATTATTTACAGAACATATAATTAAAATATTGAAGATATACTTCCTCCATTTCTTTTTAATTGCAACAATTGCCAAAAATGGAAATATCAAATTAATTGCAACAAATGTTTTCTTTCCTTTTTTACAAGTCATTTCTTTCTATCTCTCTTCTTATCACATGCCTCATTTCTCTCTCCATCCCTTTCACACTCACACCAAAGTTTTGCCTAGGAGTCCACCCACTTGGATTTGTTGCAATTAAAAAGAAACGGAGGAAGTATTCTAATTAAATGGATAAAAAAAATAAGCAAATCAAAATAATAAAAATGACAATAGAAAAAAACTTTAGATTTCATAGAACAAAATGGACTATTTCAAAGATCAAACGTAAGTAAAACTTTAGAATAACATGAAGTACTATACAAAAGAACATTAAAAGAAAAGGCCGGTAAATTTTTTTAAAAGAACATCATGACACTGAAAGGGACATTGAAAGTAAAAAATAGGTGACATTTTCAAAAGAACATCTAGTTAATTAGTTATCACAAAAGGAATATATAAAAGCTATTCAGTTTTTATGAAATGGAAGTTACTTTTTCTAATTTTATATAAAAAAGACATTTTCACTCCTCTTTTTACCATTTTATCATCTTCTTCATCAGAGGAGAGAAAAAGCCTCCAAAGTAATTTCTCCATTACCATTTCCTTCACAAAAACCATTAACATACTTCCAAAACCGCAATCACAACTCAAACACCAAAGTACAATCAGAAATCTCATCATGAGATGCAAAAAATTGTCTAGAAAGAAAGACATGCAAATGGCTACAACAAAAACAAAGTAACAAAAACCTAAGTTAACTTTTCAAATCAACAACATGCAAATTCTTATAAATCAATGACATTGAAGTTGCAATAAACACTTACACTTACACATTTTTCATTTACATTTTGCAGTAAACCTTCAAATGAGAAGGAAGATAAAACATCAAACCAAAACAAGAGAAAGATGAACCATCAAAAAGTGAGTAAGTTCCTTCAATCTTTCATCTGTAGTCCTAATCTCTACAAGTTGAGTTGATTAGATGATAAAACTGGATTGATTATGAAAAAATAAGCATTGGTCTTTTTTTCATAGAAAGTTATAAGGATGAATTGTGGTATTTTATGCTTCCTATAAGGGTTGTCGTATTTTACTTGGTAGACCTTGGCAATTTAATAGAAAGGTCATTCATGAAAGTGATTCTAATGTGTTCAGTTTTGGTTGGATCTAAGAGAATAAGATTTCACCCTTAGGCGCCAAGTTTTATGGTGCCAAAGAGGGTGGAAAAGAAATAAACCATGCTCCTTAATGACAAAATTTTTGAAAAAGAGGTAGAAATTGAGAGGGTTTGGATATGTGGTTTTCATGCAATATATTGCAACTTGTGATAATAAACCTAAAAATCTGAAACTTATGATATTATTGAATGAGTTTTGTGATGCTTTTTCTTATGAGCTTCCTCAATGGCTTCCACCTCTAAGGGGTATTGAACATGAAATTGACTTGATTGTGATGGCTCCTTTGCCTAAAACGTCTGCTTATAGATGTGATGCAAATTGATGAGTGGATTAAAAGAGGGTATGTGATAGAAAGTATGAGTACTTGTACCATTCCTACCTTGCTTGTTCCAAAGAAAAGGGGGACATGCATAATGTGTATTCAGTAGGGCTGAGCAGAATTTGAGCTAGACCGCATCAAACCGCAAACAAAACCATTTTGGCGCGGTTTGGGTTGGTTTATGAGCTAAATAAATGGATTGGTTTGCATTTTTTGATTATATTTCTAAACCAAACCTCACCACAAACCGCCTAAGTGCCTTTAATATTCGACTTACTTGTAATTTTATAGTATTTTCTAGATTTTTTGTAGTTTATTTTTATTTTTCTAATAACAAAAATGTAGTTGGTAACATAAAGTAACAATTACAAATTAGAAAATTTTTATTGAGATAAAATATGGGTAAACCGCAAATCGCACCGCACCAAACTGTTTGATGTGGTGCGGTTTGGGTTGGGTTTGCCAAAGTGCGGTTTGAGTTGGTTTGAAAAAATGTCAAACCGTTTTTGTGTGGGTTGGTCTGGGCTATGTCCCAAACCTAACCAACCCAACCCATGTTCACCACTAGTATTCAGGCCCATTCCTAAGGCAGCACAGGTGGGGCGCCCGCCCTAGGCCCACGGGAGGAAATGCTATGTATGTTCGATCAGATACAACAAGGCTCTAAAAAATATAAGACACGTAAGATTACAGCGGAAGTAAAGCAAACTTGTTGATAATTATTAGTGGATGTGTGGCAAGAAGTCCAATTTCGAAGCTTGGTGTGGTCCACTGGCCACTTAGCGTCCTTTTCCTATCTTTTCATTTTTGAAGCTTTTCTATTTGTTTTAATCTTTTACTTTAACCTTTATTTTCTCTTCACTCTAATTATTTTTCCTTTTTGTTTTACCTTTATTTTCCTCATTTTTTCGCTTCATCATATATATAACCATTCCAATTTATGTAATATCAACAAAGTAAATGCCTTAGTTCATTTTGTTGATTGGAATTGGGTGTATAATGCATATATATGAGTTCAATTTTCTAGTCAAATTTGATTTTATGCAAGAAGTGAAACTTAGTAAGAGATTGATTAAGAATCAATATAAACTTCAATTGTACGAAGAGCATCAATTATAATGTCATAATAACTTGATAGATGAAGCATTTAGAAGTACAAAAGAGAAGATTATAGTAATTTTGTTATATAAATTATACAAAAACAACTATTAATAAGTCGTATTATTCTAAATTAGTTTAGCATATCATATCATTTGTTTAGCATGGAAAAAGTAGATTAATTAGAAGAAATTTTTAAAGAATCCTATTGTTAAAGGGTCCTGAATTGTTACTTCGCCTCATGCCTCCTAAACCTCAGGTTCGGCCTTGTGTTTATTGATAGTAGGGTCGTGAACAATATCACCATTAAGTATCATTTTCCTATGTCAAGATTGGAGAACATGTTTGATGAGTTACATGGGGCTTGTTATTTTTAAAGATTGACTTGAGTAGTAGATATCATCAACGGAGAATTTGAGATGGGGATGAAAGAAAAACTGCTTTTAGGACTAAACAAGGTACTTATGTGTGGTTGGTAATGCCTTTTGGACTTAGCAATGCTCCAAGTTCTTCTGTGCGACGTGAATGAAGTACTTCGTCCTTTCTTAAATACGTTTTTTGTTGTCTATATTGATTTTATCCTTGTTTATCGTAAAATATTGATGATCATTTATTTCACTTGAGAGAATTGATTGAAAAAACGAGAGATAAAAAATACTCCATCCGTTCCCATTTGATGTTCCCATTTATCTTTTTGGGATATTTCTAAAAGTTCTTCCCACTTTTTTTCCATTTTAAGAACTTTTATATTCCCATATTACCCTTCAACAACCAAATATTTACTACATTTTTTAACTTTTACACATAGGTCCACTTTAGAATCTTTTATTTCTCAATCACCCACTTTTCTTTCTCTCTCTTACTTTTTTCACAAACAAAAAGTAGCAAAGTACACTTTATATAATATAAAATTAAAAAGATTCTCATCCACCTCACTTTGCATTGGATTTCCCTCATATTCCAAATGGGAACATCAAATGGGAACGGAGGAAGTAGTATGGAAAACTAAAGAAGTGTGATTTTCTTGTTTCTACTATTGCTTTTCTTGGTTACATTGTGTCTAGGGAAGGAGTGCATGTTGATCCTGAAAAAGTCAAGGCCATCTCCATATGCATTGCTCCCTCAAATGCAAGTGAATGTAGAAGCTTTCATGGAATGGTTTCATTCTATTGGAGATTCATTTGCAATTTCTCCTCTATGATGGCGCAAATCACTGAGTTGATGAAGAAATAGGAGTTTAGTTGGACTCCTCTAGCTCAAAAGGCCTTTGAAAAAGAGAAAGAAAAATTCTTAACTTAGTCGGATCTCAACAAGCTCTTTGAAGTTGAATGTGATGCAAGTGGTGTTGGAATTGGTGTTGTCCTTATTCAAGAAAGGAAGTCAATCTCGTTCTTCAGTGAAATGTTGAGTGGAACCTAGTTAAACTACTCCAATTCTGATCGAGAATTGTATGCTATTGTGAGGGATTTGGATCATTGGTCACATTACTTGAGGCCCAAGTCTTTCATCCTTCATAGTGATCATGAAGCTCTGAATCACATCCATGATCAACAACAATTGAATCATAGGCAAGCCAAATGGGTAGAATTTTTTCACTCCAATACTTTTTCTTCTAAGTATGAGAGGGCAAAAATAACCTTGTGGTTGATGCATTGTCTAGGCGTGTATATTTACTTTCTATTGTTGATAGTAAGGTGTTAGGGTTTGAGCAAATTAAATAATCTTTATGTTAATGATAATGACTTTGGGTCAACCTATGTAAAACCTAGTGGAATGTATGTTCTGTGAGATAGTTTCCTCTTTAAGGACAACAAACTTTGTATTCCTAGATATGGGGTGACAGAACTTTTTGGTGACAGAATTACATAGTGGCAGAATTTTTGGACACTTTGACATTCATAAAACCCCATATATTTTGAATGCTAACTTCTATTGGTCTAACATGGTGAAAGATGTGCATATGGTAGTGAGTAGGTGATCTACTTGTCAAAAATCTAAGAGTTACCCGTCAAACTTATGCATACAAAGTTAAATGTCAAAGTGTTGCTACTATTTAAAACACACATGAAATTTGATTTTAAAAAAAGAAAGAAAATATGTAACAAAAAAATTAAGAGAAGTATTGTAATCCTAGTACAAAATTAAACCAACCCAAACCCCACATTTTACTAGCAAGTCCATTCTACCTCATTCTAATCCATGACTATTCGTTCTTATCTCACACAAAACGAGTCGTCTATCGTCTTCCTTTTCTTTGTTTCCCTTTTAACCTTGAACTACAGTAGAGCATTTGAAAAATTGCCCAGCAGACTTACCGAATAATTTAAAGGAAAAATTGTTAACTAGTAGAGTACCTTTTAGATAAGTGGATTTGTGAACTAGTATCTTTTAAGTTTTTTTTTGTGAAATAGTATCTTAAGTTGTACAAAACTCTGAAATACAGTTCCTTAGTCCAAAATTTAGACCATATTAGTCAATATCCCGGCTGTTGACCATGTCTTCCCTCGTTTTTTGGAGCGTGTATTGCAAACCTATAGAAGGGAGGTGCACTTTCACTCTCAAAAGACGAGGGAAAACAATAGTTAACGGCCATAATATTGACTAAAGTGGCCGAAGTTTTGGACTAAGGTACTGTTTTAAAAGTTTCGTACAACTTAAGTTATTATTACACAAAAACACACTTAAAAGGTACTAGTTTACAAATTTCCCTATTTAAAAGGTACTAGTTAACGATTTATCCTAATTTAAACTATTATTAAATGAATTAAACTGATCGCCAAATATATTAACAAATTTCATTATTGAGATGGATCGAATTACAAAATGAATGAATTGATCATGAAATTAATCAACCTAGTCACCATTGTGAAAACAATTTATTCTCTTTATTACTTGACTTAGTTGACTACAAATGCTGCAAGCTCTTCAAAAAAAATTTCAAGTCCAAATGAACACTTAAAATCGTGATTTTGGTACAAAAGAATTTTATGCAGACTCATGATTAAAAACACATACAAATGAACTTGCCATTGAGAATAGTACAAATTGCCATTGTACATTTGAAAAAAGGACAAATTGCCATCATATACTTGAGAATAGGACAAACTCCACTATATATTCGGATCCATCACGTACCATGGTGGTACACAAGTTCACTTCTTTTGCTTATTTAAAAGACTCCAAATGAACAATTTATCACAATAATAGACCAAGCAAAGTATGGCCTTGACAAATTGGGTGGAAGAGACTCAATCTTCATCTTTCTATTTAATTTTAATTTTAACACGAGTAAATCATAGTTTTACATAATACAACACTTAACGTAAAGCATCTATAGACCTTTAAATTTAATTTTACAGTTATTAAAACATTGGAACTTCGGGTTAACTTCTATAAAATATTACCCTCCAGAACTTGCAAAACATAAGCAAGGTGACGAATTACGCCATCCTGATTCCTGCCTTCATTCTTCGAGCCCTACAAACGTTGCCTAATAGTGTTGGTGAGGAGTTCAAGTTACAGTGGGACCATAGCGTTACAGAAATATGATTAGAGCTACATGCAGGCAGAGTAGTTCCACTTAAGTAATCCCAACGACCCCAAACATAAAAACGACTTGGAACTTTGGTGCATCACCATAGATAAAGGCAGCAGCGGCCCTTACTTCCCCTAAATTACTCTTCCATACTGTCAGTATCTGTACTCGGGACTCGTAGTCACCTCATACAATGGACTAGGCTGAACCTCACTTGATACTTTAGCCTTCATCAAAGTGGTTCTATCTAATGGAATCAAGACTAGCATGGAGAAGTACGCTCACCAACGCTGAGCCTCTTGAATTTTCTTTGTTCATTGATTGGACAGGGAAAGTCTAGTTGCAGAGATGTTGCAGCATTTAGTAGAAGAGCACAATCAATAAATGCTTAATTATATATTTTGTAGCCTAATTAATTCACACATTATCTGCACAGATCAAACAAGATGTTCGGCATAACTAATGTATCACATATTCCACCAGTGGCAAATGTGCTTGAAAGGTATTTGAAACTAAAGTTAAGATTTGCATGCAATTAATGGTCCAAGTGTCCAACATTGTTAGCTTATTGTGCTCGAATCTGATTTAAAGGCCTCAGTCTCTTGAGCACAAGATCAAAATCCTAGCATGTATCGCATTTGCTTTGCAGTTCATATACTCGGACAAAAATCAAAACAAGTCGCAGAAAAGTTACAAAGCATCTAAAGCATAAAGGAAGCTCAACATAGAGCAATCTTTTCCCCAAAGATAAGTACCGACGCACAAAGCACTTTGCTAAGGCCTGCACACCCGCCAGTCCAAGTGCAACATATGACAGACAATAAGAACGGATATGTAAAGATAATCATTGAAAATGCAGAGAAATAAATAGCATCCAATCCCCATTTAACCTCCCCCAACTGAATATGGTTTGCGCATCAAGTCCATACTATAACAATTCACCCCAAACCAAGAACTCCCTCAACAAAAACAGCAAAAGATGTTCGCAAGACCATCTGAATCCCTGAACTCCCTGAATAGTAATCATACTAGCACAATCCCTCAACCAACGGAGACAAAAAAATGAACGATATCATCCAGACACACTCCAACTTGCTCTGCACTAGTGGGGCTGATTACCTGAAAAAAGAGCTGCAGCAACGATTCGAAAACACAGCAATGAGACCATATTTCACTGTCTGAAATAGCCTGCATATAAAAAGAGCAGAATGCATTTTCTCATATTTTCCAGAATAGTTGAACCAGTGGAGATGATGGACTGACTGTTGATGATGAATGAATCATGTTACCAACAACAACGTCAATTGACATGTGCACCTATATCTTCTAATATCACAAAACTTCATGCTCATGAAATGAAAGGAGTATTAAAGTTACAGCAGCGTGACTTAGCAATCCATCTATATTATGTTGATTAACAGCATGGCTAATATGAACATTAAACACATATCCACGATATTACAGCAGAAATGCAACAGTCCCACAAACACGTTGTATGATGTCTACCATGTCATCAGAGCAATTAGGGGAATGCTTTGTCAAATGCATGTCTTGTGGATGCAAGGCAAAACATGGCCCAATGGTACATTTATGATGTCATTATGTGCATTCATAAACATGAGAAGAAATGCTGATGCTGATGAAATGGATGCATGCAACTGCTGCATGATGCATCCTATGAGAGCAGAGTACATCCCCTTCGGGCTACTGGTAGTTCATAGGTGGGGCAGCTCCGTTGATGGCAGTCGTAGGGGCAGCGGCAGCAGAAGCAGGAGAGTGATTGAAGTCCTTTCTCTTACCAAAGGGATTCTTCGAATACGTTTCCAAAATCCAAAGTCAAGAAAAATGGTAAGTGTTTCATAAAGCAGACTGGTGCCAAAAGATACCACGATGCATGGGAAAGTTAATCTAATTCAAAAATGTCATAATTCTATAATGCATTATGACGAAACAAATCAGGGACTTCACATTAAGAAAAAACCCTAAACCCTAAACCCTAAACCCTAAACAGGTCTAGTTTTTTCTACCTATTCTTTGAGAATTTTGGTACCAGTATCAAATGACATAAACCACCCATGGTCTGTGATCATTTCAACGGCTTCCCCCCTCCCCCTCTTTAATTCAATTTATACCATTGTAATCAATTTTGTCTTCAAATTTTGGTTTTATCTCATAAATTTCGTTATAAGCGCTTTGAATTTGGAGTGTAAAGAAACAATTTTAAGAATATTAGGGTTTTCAATTTGGGTGTACCTTTGTTTTTTTGAGGTGTCAGTTTGGGTATCTCACTTTTTTTTGGGGGTTGTATCTCACTAAACATTGTACATTACTTGATCCTAGCAAGGTCCTTCATTTCTAGCATTTTGAATTCGGGGATAAGTAATCAATTTGAAGGTTAGGGTTTTATATTTTGGTTTTGTTTCACCAATTTGGAATTACCTTTGTTATTAGTATTAAACATTTGGGGGGAAAGGAAAGAAGGTATTGAAGTTGGCCCCATTGACAGAAATATGGATGGTATCCATCATTTGTCAATGGATCCAAAAAGATTGATGAAAGGTAATTATTCTATTTAGTATATAGATGGAAGTTTTTAGGTATTTGTTTCAAAAAAGTTGCATATATCAGGTAATTCCCCACATAATATTCATAATATGATTATTCAATCATACAACAAAAAGAAAAGAAACTTGAATCTATAACTACTGCAGTGCAGACAACAAAACGACATAAGAAATCAACTGCCTGACTCCGGTGCTGAAAGCTAAATTGCCACAAGCAAATTAGCAAAGAACCAAAGGTATGACAAAAATAAAAATAAAAAAACTTATACTCCCTCAGTTTTTTATTTTGCAAATAGCGAAATTTATTTTTGCACGACCAAGAAAAAAGTGAAAAAGGTAGAGAGAAGAAAAGCAATAAGTTAGGAAAAATTGAAAATAGTAGAAAGCAGGAGAGTATTAGTATTAGGTGCGCCGACCTACAATTTACGGAAACAGGATCAAATCTACCGAACTAAAAAAGCTCCTAAAAGGCAAAATCAGAGGGAGTAAGATACAGGCAGCACCCCATATTGCAGAAACCAAATGAGATTTTCACAAAATCAAGTCTTGAAATGCATGATAACCAAAAGAAAGGATATTGTATCCGCATGCCGACAGAACCAGAACTGGGAATAACAGCCCCTTGAAGATTATGATGGACAAGAGAGGCACTATTTAAATCCTGCAAAGAGGAAATAAAGGATACCATTTCAATTAATGAAACAGAAAGATAAAAAACAAGAAACCCACCAACCTCTGCATCAAGCACTCACTTCAAACTCAATAAAGCAAACAGTGTGTCTTTCCTGTCTGAGAACCTTCATTTGCTTAAAGCCTGGTTGTCTGTATCATATGAAGGCATGATTAAAACAGTATTTTTAGCCATAAGTCAATGTTCATAAAATCTTTGACATCAATATTGAACAACCTTCAACATCGTAACTTGAACACATGCACATATCATAAATGGAAATGACGCAAGATACTTTCAACTTTGAAGCAACAAAATATTATCAGCAAACAAGGAGAACCTTCACCAAAATGTACATAGCATCATAATTACATGTTTAGACAAATATACTCTAATTGTCAACCCACACACACACAAAACCCCAACATCACTCAATGAATAGAAATCACAGTTGGAGTACATTATACTTGGAAAAAATTAAGCTAGTTAAAAATGATTTGAGTTTCACATGCTCCAGATAGAACTTTTATTAATACCAAGATAACCAACATAAGTGTTGTTTCAGGAGAACAAAGAACTAAAAATCAAGGCTGAGTATGATGGTAACCCTTATGCTAACTGCAAGTCCCGTAAAGATATCATACAATTGTAATGGAGCTAGATCATTAGCGCACAACACCATATGACATACATACATAACACAAAACAAAATATTAACTTGTTTATCTTTAGATGCACAGCTATCACTGGCCCACTGGGCCCTGCACTGTTGACTTTAGACTTTCAATATCATTAGAGGGAAGAGAGGATATTGCTTTCATGTTCAAGGCCACATATTAACATCACAAAGAGTATGTAATTATGTACACCTGAAGAAGAAAAATGAAAAAAGAGCTTATTTATGTGTATATTCATGACCAAATGAGTCTATATAAATTGTACCTAACCCTACCCTACCACCCCAAATGGCAGTCTTTACATCAAGAGAGCTGAGGCAATAATAAAATCATTCTATGAGGGTCTTGGGATGAAAAATCTATAGGCATAATAGACTCTTCAAGGGTATCACAAGCTCAGAGGAGAGATAGATATAATGTGGCATGAGATGAGTCCCAATTGAAACTGATCCAATGTGAATGTCCCATTAAACATAAACCACAAGGGGAAAAAACACAGGCGCACACAAACAACAACAAAAATAGATGGGAACGGAAAGAAGAAATATCAATTCATTTATTTGATTTAGAAACCACTATTTTAGAACAGTAAAAATCTACAAAGTCATCATTTCAATAAGTCATCAAAAGTGAACTTGAGCATCTTAAAAAACTCAATAAAATTAGTTAGGGTTAGACATGTCTGCTTCCCCGTTAAAAAAGGTATATAAAATTAAAGAGCATTCAAGCAATGGGAGAGACATGCATACATGCTAAACAGACCCCTCAGCTCATCCTCGTTTATGTTCTCCCCAAGGTTACCAATGAACAGGGTATTACAAGGAGGGTTATCTTTAGTGTTCTGCGCACGAACCAAAGAAACAGTAATCAGAATAAGAGTGATAAAGTGCATAACAAGGCAAGCTTGCAAAGTCATAAATCTAAGAGAAGAGATAAACTTCAAATCTGAATTGGGGAGAAAAAACTTAAGGAAATTAACAAACATTCAGAAACCAAAAGCACGCTCCAGGACAAAAAGATTAATATGCAAAACTACATGCAAAGAACAATATCTTGTAAACTTAAAAATAGAAATCTTACACCAACGATTCCTTAGAGGCAATCATGTTATAGTCAAATGTAGAATGTGCAGGGAGAAAATCATCTGAGATGACTAGCAGAAGGTTCAATTAATTTTCATCTATAAATCTGTAATAGCATGAAGAGCATAAACTATGGGTCTCCACCGGCCTAGATAAAGTCAAAGACCGTAATCAGCAGCTCGATAATATTGCAATCCTGCACTCATGCTCTGTATTTTGATAACAGTCACCAATTCACAGACGTGCAAGAATCTCATATGCATTACATATCAGCAATCGGCAATGGCATGAATTGAAATATTAAAAAATTTATCTTCAATATTGCAAAAGCAGGCCAAACCCCCCACCACCCCCTTCCTTGCAAACGCCAGCCACCCCTCCACCCACCCCCCACTCCCTTCCCCAACAAACGCTGGCCAAACCCCCACCACCCCCTTCCCTTGCAAACGGAAGCCAACCCCCCCCCCCAATCCCATCCCCTTCCTCTACAAGCACCGTAACCCCCCACCAACCCCTTCACCTGCCAGTGCCAGCCACCCTCCCATCCCTTCCCTTTCCCCTGCAAACGCTCAGCCCCAACTTTAGCCATTCTGATATCCCCTGTAAACTCCTTGAAAACCCTCCCTCCACCCCGAAAACCTGATCCTAGGTTGCGTGACTGCCTTTCAGGACCCTACCTCCACACGTGGCTGGTTGGTCGTGGAACTCCGGTGAGTGTGTTCGTGTCTCCAGATGCTAAGAGTCAAGCTCCACCTCCAATCATTCACACGTATGCAAGGAGAAAGAAGCAGCAGCAATATTAAAGAAGGCATAGCAGCCATGAGGAGCATGAGTCACCACTAGTAATGGGCAATTATGTAAATAGACTAAAAGTTAGTTACTAGCTTTTGAGGGTGAGAATCTTTTGTAATAAATAGAGAGAGGAATGAAAGAGAAGGCAGAGAAGAATATTGTAGCACCTTGCTCATTGGGAGAGGCCTAACCTCTCGAAAGTTAGGAGTGTAATAGCTAATCTATTTGATCTTCTAATACAAAAACTGCTTGCTGCTGCTCATTGCTTAGCAATTGGTATCAGAGCGGACCGATTCTGGTGACCGGAAAAAAATGGTGGGACCCACACACAGTGCTCGGATTGAGTTGTTGGAGGATAGCGTGGCTGCCATCCACGCTACGATGGCGGAGGAAGTTGCAGCGGCAGTGGAAAAAGCCATGGGGGCTATGCAAGCTTCCTTGAATGCCCAGATCGCTTCAAGTTTGGAGAAGGCTACCCTCAAACTTGGGGAAGAAGCCATGGGGGCTATGCAAGCTTCCTTGAATGCCCACATCGCTTCAAGTTTGGAGAAGGCTACCCTCAAACTTGGGGAAGAACTGACCACCATGACTGAACGACTGGAAGGGAGAATGGCTAGAACCCGAGAGAATCAGGAGGTGGCGTTGGGGGAACACAAGAGACAGCAAGATACCTTTCAATCGGAGGTGAGATCTGCCTTGGAAGAGCTGAAAATCGGCGAGCCCAACCGGAAAACAGGATGGACACCACCACCCCCACCACCGCAACAGTGGGAAGAGCCGATGGGAGGTAGTATCAACGGATCTCTGGTGGAGCTGATGAGACGCGCGGGTTAAGGTTTGTCGGCGGATATCAGGGTGGAGGATGGCGAGCTAAGAGGCTCGATCTCCCTCTCTTCGATGGTACGAACCCAGATGGGTGGATCTTGAGGGCAGAGCGTTTTTTTCAGTTTTATCGGCTGGCGGAGGCGGAAATGGTGGACGCGGCGGTGGTGGCCCTCGACGGCGATGCGTTGTTGTGGTACCAATGGGAACATCGGCGTCGGCCCATTCACAGGTGGGAGGAGTTACAGACGTTACTTCTCAGGCAATTCCGGTCCACCTCCACCGGAACCTTGCATGAGCAATGGTTGGACCATCGGCAATCGAAGGGAGTGCGAGAATATCGGAGGAAGTTCATCGAGCTTCTTGCGCCGTTGAGTGGAGTGCCGGAGGAGATAGCACAGAGTCAGTTTATAAGTGGGTTGAAGGATGAAATCAAGTTGGAGCTCCGTTTACTTGGACCCATATCCTTGGATCATGCTATGGAGCTGGCCCAGAAGGTGGAGGAGAAATTGATAGCAGGCCGTGAAATGAGGCGAGGCTTTTTAGGCCCAAACCGAAATTTTGCACCCAAATCCAATTACAACCCATCCTATTACAACCCAACCTCAAACAGATTTTACTCCTCACTCTCTCAACCCAGCTAACGCACTTCCACATACCCAGCTTCATCTATGGCTTCTCATTCCCTTTCTTCACCCAGACTACCTCCACCACAGCCCGAGAATTACCCCATAGCCAAACCCGTCGGAGAGCTTCGACGGTTGACCAGCAAGGAGATGCAACTTAAGAGGGAGAAGGGCCTTTGTTTCAAATGCGATGAAAAGTGGACCATTGGCCACAAATGCAGGAGACGAGAGTTGAGCATCGCTCAGGAGGAAGATGATGAATATGACGACCAACCCCTCTCAGACCCACCTCTTAGCCCAACACACTCTGAACCCACCCAACCAGAAATTTCCTTGAATTCGGTCATGGGTATCACCAGTCCCAAAGACTATGAAATTAATGGGCAACATAAATGGAGAAGCCGTTGTCATCATGATAGACCCGGGGGCGACCCATAACTTTATCTCCCTCAAGGCTGTGGATCGTTTGAAGCTGCCCATAATTCCATCAAAATCTTTTGGGGTGTCTTTAGGAACGGGTGATGCCGTTCAAGGCGAAGGGGAATGTGTCGGAGTCAGGAGTCAAGATACAAGTTCAGGGGGTGGAATTGCTGGAGATTTTCTTCCACTGCCACTGGGTAATTCAGACATCATTCTCGGTATACAGACATCATTCTCGGTATACAGACATCATTCTCGGTATACAGTGGTTGGAAAAGTTGGGCACCATGACGGCCAATTGGAAAACGCAAACTATATGTTTTCAACATTTGGGCAAACCCGTCACTCTTAATGGTGATCCTCTTTGGGAAGAACCGGAGTATCCTTGAAGGCCATGCTCAAACACATCAAGAAAGAAGGTGGGGGATATCTCATTGAACTAAACCGTATGGAATGCACAGCAAGCTCTCACTGTGGCTCCTCAACACCACGCACAACCAGTGGAGTTACAACAACTCCTCGCCCAACATTCTCAGGAATTTCGGGCCTCCCTCCCACTCGTAATCATGAGCATTGTATTAATTTGAAGCATGGAACGGACCTGTGAGTGTACGGCCTTACCGTTACCCCCAATCACAAAAAGATGAAATTGAAAATCTCATTCGGGATATGCTGGCTGTTGGTATTACTCGACCCTCTCAAAGTGCATTTTCTAGCCCGGTTTTGTTGGTTAAAAAGAAAGATGGTTCTTGGCGTTTTTGTGTGGACTATCGAGCCTTGAACAAGGCGACGGTTCCGAACAAGTATCCTATTCCAGTGATAGATGAACTCTTAGATGAGTTACATGGCTCCAAAATCTTTTCTAAATTGGATTTAAAATCCGGTTATCATCAAATCCGGATGAGAGATGATGTTCCTAAAACGGCCTTTCGAACACACGAGGGACATTATGAATTTCTGGTGATGCCGTTCGGTTTAACTAATGCCCTGGCCAAATTTCAGTCCCTTATGAATGATGTTTTCAGACCTTTTCTTCGGAGGTTCGTGTTGGTATTTTTCGATGACATTTTGGTCTATAGCCCGGATTGGGGGCAACATTTGAACGTTAGCCTTTCATCATCACTTATATGCAAATCAGAAAAAGTGTGAGTTCGGGCAGCCTAAGATGTCTTATTTGGGTCACATCATTTCTGCAGGGGTTTCTATGGATCAAAGCAAGGCTCAAGCAAGGCTCGAGTGGCCCTTGCCCACTTCTCTTCGAGCCTTGAGGGGTTTCTTGGGTCTTACCGGGTATTACCGCAAGTTTATCCGCGGCTATGCTCAAATAGCTCATCCACTCACTCAACAACTTAAGAAAGATAATTTCGCCTGAATGACGAGGCCACAGCAGCCTTCTCGGCATTGAAAGGTGCCCTCACCTCTGCCCCCTTTTGAAGCCACTTGGGAAGATGCAGCAGCCATTTCTCTCAGGTTTTCTCTATTCCATCTTGAGGACAAGATGGCTTTTTGGGAGGCGGGTAATGCTAAGAGTCAAGCTCCACCTCCAATCATTTACACGTATGCAAGGAGAAAGAAGCAGAAGGCATAGCAGCCATGAGGAGCATGAGTCACCACTAGTAATGGGCAATTATGTAAATAGACTAAAAGTTAGTTACTAGCTTTTGAGGGTGAGAATCTTTTGTAATAAATAGAGAGAGGAATGAAAGAGAAGGCAGAGAAGAATATTGTAGCACCTTGCTCATTAGGAGAGGCCTAACCTCTCGAAAGTTAGGAGTGTAATAGCTGATCTATTTGATCTTCTAATACAAAAACTGCTTGCTGCTGCTCATTGTTTAGCACCAAGAGTGCTAAGTGGCTCGAGAGGGGAGGGGGAGGGGGAGGGGGAGGGGGAGGGGGAAGGGGGTTGTGTCTGGGGTGGAAGAGGAGTGGGAGGGTTTATTTTTTACTTTTTTTGGCCAATAGAATTATGAGACGTGACAATTTCAACCAGTTTAGTAGATTGCAACTTTGCAAGTCATATGGGACTATTTTGGGAAGGGTGGGCGATAGTTGGCATTATTTTGAGAATAATTGAAGTAGGGATTAATATTGGAAGATGACCAATAGTTGGGATTATTCACATTAATTTTTTCCTTTGAAAAAAGACTAACCATTTGTATAGGCTAATATATCAGCTGAGTTTTTTATACCATACTTGAAGTGGGTGTGGCACTAGTTAACACTTTTCTCAGTAAATGTTATAAAAGAAATAAGTTCTAAACATTCATCAATGCCAAATGAGTTTTTTATACCATACTTCAAAGTGGGTGTGGAACTATTTAACACTTCTATCAGTAAAATTTTACAAGAAACAAGATCTAAACATTCATCAACGCCAATATTAGCCCAAAAAACTTAATATGCTGTTCAATATTATCGTGGTAAGCACAGTGGCTTTATTTATGTGAAGTCCTAAATGTTGCATTATGATGTTATGAAACCACACAACAAAGAGGCAAATTACATAACTCGAATTGAAAATAATTGCACAGCAACCATTACTACATAGTTTTAACGCATGAGATGAAAGTTGAGATGCAAGTACCTGCACAGGAACATAACTGCTCGGTGCAGGTACAGGAGCAGGCGCCGGCATTGGCACTGGCACTGGCACTGGTACTGGTGGTACAGCATATCCTCCGTATGCATCATAAGGAGGAGGGGGAGGAGGAGCCATATACCTAAGACATAGAAAGAAAGATATAGATAAAACGGATATTTTCTAGTCTCCATTAAAGAAGAAAACTTTCAGCTGAACTGATTGCTGGCTCAAAAGCCCATGCTCAAATGAGAATCAGAATTGAGCATGAAAGAATACCCATGTGGTCCCCAAACCGGTGCTGGAGGAGGGTGAAATGGAGATGGACTGGCATAACCGGTGTGAGTATAGTCACCAGTTCGTAAACGTTTACTTTGATCATAAGCATTTGCGTCTGCTACAATACCTATTACAAGCAGACACATACAAGCATGGAAACCATTACTTATACAAGCAATATAAACACAATACAAGTCCTTTCCAGGTAGGAAGAAAAAAGGGGAAGAAAGACAAGAACAAAGTTAGAATGCATGTATAGAACAAGCAATTAACAGCTATAAAAAGCGCAGTAAATCAAACAAAGACCAGCCACACCATTGTATTTGTAAAGGCCAGATTGTTAAGCTAAACACAATGCAAGCACAAGCATTGTCTATGATGGAATGAACAGACATCCAGATGAGTCTTCAGTGGCTATTGAAGATTTTGAATCATATCAGAAACTCTGTAGTGAAAGAATCCTTTAGAAGCCCTTATTTGTTTCTGTCCAAAACATTACAGCTCTCGCACTATAACGGAATTCCTCAAGCCCACAAATTACCTTGTTGCTTGCACTCAGAAGAGATGAAGGATACCATTCGAAAAAAGGACATGAAAACAGATACTATATGATAATAACAACCAAAAGAAAATCACTTTGATTTTCATCAACTATGTAAAACTCTCTTATAGATCACTTTCAAACAATATCGGTTGTACCTAATTCGTGGAGCGCTTTGGACCGCGGATCGGGTTACGCAACGCAATTCGCCAGTTGAGAGAATTGAGGCCACCTGGTGCTTTTTGTTTGGAACGAATTTTAGGAACATAATGTGTGATAATTTAAATATTTGCTACGTGATTTGTTCATAACTTTGCTTGAAACTGTATAACAATTTCCTAATTCTTGAGATTATAATGATATATTAAAGTACTAAGATGATCTTACAAAGACAAAACCAATCCCTTTCCCAATAGACTTAAGCACAGGAAGAATCCTTATATTTCAAAAAGGAAAAAAAGGAAAAGTATATGCAAAGTTTCAAAAAGAGTACAAAAAAACCAGTTAAAGTATTCAATACTCTCAATCTACTAAAAAAAAGTATGGGAATCTTACATGATGACCCTATGGTGTTGGTCTTTCTACATGATGACCCTCAAGCATGTATGAGGTTGTTGCTACAATTTCTTCATTATCAATTAATTTTACTAGCGGGTAATCTAAGAGGCAGAGAATCTGGAAATATCTGAATTTAATTCGAGAAACTGGAGATAGAAAAAAGAAGGGAGTCGAAAATCCCAGCAAGGAAGCAAGGAAGAAAAGGCAAAGGAATATCATTTTTTGTAGACGAGCGGTTATTGAGGGTAGACTACTTAAGGATAGGTTAGTCAACTCATTCCTTATAGCTTGGATTAGCTTTTGAAAGCATAACTAGTACACCCTACTCACATATACAAAACCATGAGTTTACTTTAGAGAATCAAAATATTTTGTTTCCATCTTCTGGCGCTTAATCTTTGCATCAGATATGGCAAGGCACGTAAAAGGGTTTGGTAAGCCAAGCGTTCGAGCTGAGACGCAAGTCACAGGAGTGAGGGCGAATTAGGTAACACTGATAAGTATTGACTGTGTAAAGCTCTCTTATGACTCTTTCTAGCTAGGCTTCCCTCATTCATGTGGGTGAGAATTGGGATGTGAGTTGTAACCTCCAAATCTTAGTAGAAAATGAAATGGACGGTTTAAAGGTAACAAAAATCGTCCAAACCACCTATTGAGCCAAAGCACTTGAGTTATAAACTCCATATCACAAAAGGTCACACATGATTCAAACAAGAAGAACAAACCCTAGTTTCAACCTGAGTTGTTCTTAGTCTGTGCTATGCATTTGACCTTGCTCTCTTTGGGTGAATTTAGGACTACCAAGATGAAATCATAATTTTAACAGAAATGCCATACTTTCAGTCCAAGTAGCGACATAATCAGGAAAGCACGGAAAACAGAGAAGATGATAATGTAAGGAAAAGAAGCAAACCTCTCTTAACGAAAAGATTTTTCTTAGCCATCTCAGTGTGCAAAACAGACTTAGAATCAGCATCAAAAACCATGTTCTGAAGAGCATCTTTAGCAGCGTGAGCAAAGTCAGGAGTAGAGAAGAGAGCGAAACCCATAGGATGTTCTCCTTTATAATTGATTTGAGAAGCCTCGTAACCGGGAAGCCATCGTAGCAAATTCTGAAGCTCCCTCTCCTTCACATCCTCCGGCAAACCCGATAAGAATATAGTCCTAACTTGCTGAACCAAACCAAACAATACTCATACTATAAGAAATGTAAGATGGCATAAATGAATCAGAGAAGAAAGAGAGAGAATGGAACCTCGTCGGGAAGGCGGTTATCGACGGAAGGATGAGGATGAGGAGGCATGGGAAGAGTGGGGTTGTTGGTGGGTCCAGGAGGATGGGGAGGATGAAGTGTTGGAGCTGCAGGAGGAGGAGCAGGAGTTGGAGGCCATTGCTGATGGTGGTAAGGATGAATACCAGCACCCGCCATTGTCGTCGATCTCCTTCTCCTCTTTTCTCCCCAGATTTCGATCAATTTCGATTTGGAGTCGGGGGTGGACTTCGTGCTCAAAGGCAGATGGCTAGATGCTATGCTACCTCGTGACTCGTGAATCTACACCCGTTGGCAAACGGTTTTTTTTTTTTGGTTTTGGTTTCTAGTCAAACAACTAAAAAAATGTTTGGTAACTGGCTTTTCAGTCAAAAAGCACAAGCTGCTTTTACCAGCTCTTTTGGCCGGCTTTTACTTCCATTTTGTAGTAGGCAGCTAGCATTAACACTTACTACCTCCGTTCCATATGTATTGCAACATATGAAGTTTTACGCCTCCCAACACACTACTTTAGACGCTAATATCTCTAATTTTATTTAAGTAAAAATTATAAAAAGTATATTTTAATTAAGCATATATCGAAACGAATCTAACAAGATCCCACATGGCTATATTTATCCTTGTGTATAAATCACAAAAGAGGGTCAAAGGGTAGCGTATGAATAGTGCAAAATGTCAAAGGTTGCAATACCTATGGAACGGAGGTAGTATATATCTATCAAACACTTTTTTAACAGTCAATAACTATACAGCCGGTCAAACCAGTCAGCATATCAAACCATCAGCCAATAGCTATCGGTCATTGCCAAACATCCCCTAAGCCTTGTTCTCCAACTTATTTACATTATATTTTCAATTCATTTCAGCTTTTAATAATATTTTAGGGTATAGTTGGCAACATAAATAAAGTAACTTAAATGATAATAAGTATACTTATTTAGGCTAATTTAAATAATTAGTATTGTATGGCAACTATCAGTAATTGTTCTAAATAAGGTGACTTAAATTGGATGGTTGAAAATACTACTGTTTCAAAACAAAGTGACTTAAATTTTCATTTTTGTACTCTAATGACAAAAATATGTTCATTAATTCTACCAAACGACTAACACTTTCTAGTATCTTTTTAATTTCAACATCTATTCAATTTCAGACAACTTATCAGATTCAGCTCCATTTTAGCTAATGTTGTCGAGCAGAGCCTTACTCTCACATGTTACTACCTCCGTCCCAAATTATTTGCTACATTCACTTTTCACAGTTTCCAAGATAAGATTTCAAAAACTAATATCTCAAATTTGATATAGGAAAAAACTACAAAAATTATATATTTGAAAACTACACATTGAGACGAATCAAACAAGATTCCACATGAGTATGCTTTTTATTACGTATATAAACTCAAAGACAGTCAAAGTAGCAAAGGGATAGTGCTCAAAGTCAATATGTATATTAAATCCGTTCAGTTCAGCTATTGCTAATACTTGTACTCTCACATTTTACTTTTTTTACGTTCAATTCAGTTAAGCTAGATTTAGCCGAAGAGAACAGGTTTTTTTAGTCTCAAATGAACATGGAGAATTGTCATGCAAAACTTATATAACTGTTATTGACTTGCATTTCTGATAAACATGATCCAATTTGAATTCATTTTCCCTTTATTTTTCTCTCCTCTATTTTCTCTCAAAAAACTCTTTTCTTCTTCCAAAAATCACTTTTTCATCATTTTCATTCAAAAAAATATAAAATTCAATCCAAAATTTCACATCCAACTTATTTTCGAAATTATCTTGTATCTATTCATCATATTCCCTCAAAAAAAATGAGTTCTAACGCCAAAAAATCTTTTTTTTTGAACAAGTAAGAAGAAATATTGTAGCTCAACACAGGCATACACCCTAAGTCCCCTTAATCAGAACAAACCAACTAGGTTGGACTCTTTTTCATAAGGAAACTAAATCAACTAACAAGTACAGATCATATCCCACCAACCTCTGTCCTCCCTGCTGAAGTTTAAAGGCAAATAGGCATTAATTCTAGTTATTACATCACATTTGATTCTACAAAACACCTTTTCAGGCCTCTAGACAACAACATTCCATACAGAATCATTTCTAACAAACCAAATACCATACACAGTAGCATTAACACTAGCAATGAAGACCAACTGCTGAAACTTAGTGTGATGCCTTCTACGAGCCCATCGATGCCACAGGAACAGAGTCCTATTCCTCCAACTGAACTGAAGCCATTTTAGAATAGCCTGCATAACTTTGGAACTGAAATCACATAGGAAAAATAGATGATTATGAGATTCAACATAAGAACCACAAACATCACAAGTACTAGTATCAGACACACCCCAACTGAACAATCTATCTCTAGTATAGAGCCTGCTGTGGATAGCTAACCAACATACAAATCTATGCTTAGAAATAGACCATCTACACCATCTACACCTGTCCCAAACACACCTAGGAACATCACCAGCAAGTAGCTTATACACCTTCCTGATCTCATATCTCTGAATCTGCATAAGGGTAGAAACAGAAACATAATCTCTCAACTTATCTTTTATATCACAGACAAATTTCCAATACCAACTTGTAGATTTTGGAGCCTTATACTCCCACCACACAGCCCCTTTAATATAAACAGAATTAATCCAACGAATCCACACAAAAAATCATTTTAAACTTCAATTTCAACTTTAGAAAGGTCAAACCGATATGACAATAGATGAAGTTTGAATAACTTAGATCTCTGCATACATATGTGAATGGTAATGTTGTTTTTGAGTTTTATCTAATCATAGATTTAGAAAATGTTAAATTGAAAAACACATATATAGGTTTGTTTAGATGCATATTTGGGATCAATTTGGCTCACTTTTGCGTATATTTTGAATCTGTTTTTGTTTGGATTTGGTTGGAAATGAAATCCATTAGATTGTGCGATTCATGTGATTATATTGTTAATTTAGTATGTTCAATTTATTTCAATTACTATATTATTACGTTATTTTTGAAATACTCAATTGAGATATTAATGATGTTGTTTTTATTTGAATTGATGCACATTATAGATCTGATGTGTTTTGAAATAATATTTATTCGGAAATGTTCATTGAAAATATTAATGATGTTCTTTTCATTTGGATTGATGTTCATTATACATATTGATGTGTTTTCCGTAGTTGAATTACTCCATCTTGAATTAGGATTTTGCCTATAGGTTTTTACCTTTTACTTGAAAGGGTTTTTCCTATTTTAGGCTTAGTTTAATTAGTTTCCTTATTTATTTTATTTAATTTAAGGATTTTTTTAATTAATTTAGATTAGTTTGTTTTAAAAAGATAAGATTAGTTTAAAAGATAAGATTAGGATTCTTTAAAGATATGAGTTAGGGGATTGTCCTAATCATATTAGGTTTTCTTATCTTTATCTTGTTAGACTAGGATTGTTTTTTATCTTATTTGTTTAGGATTAGGATTAGTTTTAAATGCTTTCTAGATAGAATTTTGGTTTCCTTATTGTACTAGGAGTAGCCTAGTATATATATAGGCGCCTGTTTCTCATTAATAAAATAAGTTTTGAAGTTTTTTATTTTCATGAAGTATAAACTTGTGAAATTAAGGTTGAGTGCCTTGCTTGTTAGCATTAAAGAAAGACTGCGATCTATTCTTTAAAACCTTTGAATCGAGATTCAAAGATACTATCCCCATTAGTGACTTGTTAAACTACACAACCATCCATCCTTTTAACTAAAACATCACATAAAATCGTTCCCTTGAACCCTAAGACTTTCACCCACCCTCAAGAATTCTAAAGTAACAATCTTTGAATCAAAATTCATATCAATTGGTGTGGCTGCTGCTGATTTTTCGAAGCTTTGAGTGGTGTTTCTTGGACATTGAAGCAATTTTCGAAACACAAACAACTTGCCCAGATTCGAAAAGTTTTTGAGAACTAGATAGAGGATGTATTCGTGCTAGATTTGCCCGACTTCATGACTAATGACCAAGCTGAGATCTCTGCATTCCTGGAGAGTTATCTCTCGCCTGTTTATAGATGTTGTCCGCAAGCAGTTGTTGATGCTCAATTAAAGGCTATTTTTAATGGCTTTGATTTGCAACTAGAATCAAGAACGATAAAGATTTGCAAGAACATACTTCTAATTTGCAAGAAGATATTTTTGATTTGCAAGAAGAGTTAAAGAATGATTCTTTCTTAGTTCTTGACAATAAAGATGCATTCTTGGAGACTCCTCATGACGTGCAACCAACAAAAGGGGTTTGGGTTCGTGATTGTGACACAATCTTTAATCCTCCTTTAGATGTTCCTATCTACGCACAAGAACTGAATTTTGCCAATGAAGAGGAGCATGAAGTTTCCAGTTTGGAGATATTTGATTTAGCTACACAAGATTTGAGCTTTCTTTGTTCTTTTACTAAATTTTCTTATGGGAATTAGTTCGTCGGATATGGATGATTTCATGGTGCAGGCAAGCTACCCCAAGTTCGTCCTTTGGGCATGAAACGTGAGGACACGTTTCTTTCAAGAGGGGGAGAATGATGTGTTTTCCGTAGTTGAATTACTCCATCTTGAATTAGGATTTTGCCTATAGGTTTTTACCTTTTACTTGAAAGGGTTTTTCCTATTTTAGGCTTAGTTTAATTAGTTTTCTTATTTATTTTATTTAATTTAAGGATTTTTTTAATTAATTTAGATTAGTTTGTTTTAAAAAGATAAGATTAGTTTAAAAGATAAGATTAGGATTCTTTAAAGATATGAGTTAGGGGATTGTCCTAATCATATTAGGTTTTCTTATCTTTATCTTGTTAGACTAGGATTGTTTTTTATCTTATTTGTTTAGGATTAAGATTAGTTTTAAATGCTTTCTAGATAGAATTTTGGTTTCCTTATTGTACTAGGAGTAGCCTAGTATATATAGGCGCCTGTTTCTCATTAATAAAATAAGTTTTGAAGTTTGTTATTTTCATGAAGTTTAAACTTGTGAAATTAAGGTTGAGTGCCTTGCTTGTTAGCATTAAATAAAGACTGCGATCTATTCTTTAAAACCTTTGAATCGAGATTGAAAGATACTATCTCCATTAGTGACTTGTTAAACTACACAACCATCCATCCTTTTAGCTAAAACATCACATAAAATCGTTCCCTTGAACCCTAAGACTTTCACCCACCCTCAAGAATTCTAAAGTAACAATCTTTGAATCAAAATTCATATCACATATGATATATATTACGAGCAATATTTACTAATGTTCGTTTAAATAGAATAGATGTTCACTGATCCTGTATTCCTTTTTATTTGGTTATTTGCAATTTACATTATTTTGGTAGTAAATTATATGTATTTATGTTTATCATTGTTGGTGTTTATATGCAGATTCTAATATATATATATATTAAAAAGCGTAAGCAAGGAATGCAATCCGCCACGCGTCACCATCCCTCTTTAAATGGCAATCTATGTTTCATTCTCATATAATAAAAAATATCAACGTGAAGATTCGAACCCGTGACCTTGGATATGCAATAAGGAGTTTTAACCACCACTCCAACATGTTATTAGTGCTTTTTTTTTTATCAAAATCAATAATGATGTATAGATAGAAACCAAGAGTTAAGTTGTAAATTTATAAAATGCATATTGTAAATGAGAAGATTTTTTTTAATTTTTTTCATACTACATAACATCAATTAGTTTAACTATTATTAAATTTAGTACATAAAAATCCCGGGCTTTGCCAGGGCCTAAATTATAGTGTTCTTCAATTTATGTACCTAACATTCATTTTATCGTTATTGGTGTTTATATGTTTAATTCTAATATTAAATGGCTACTGAACAAGAAGATTCAATGCTTGTTGGATCCTTAGTGCCACCCATAAAGTTTTTTTTAGTATCCCTACATGTTCATTTGATCCATATTTTGGTCCATGAAAGTGATTCTAATGTATAATAACTACAAGACATGTTTAAATGATGAAGATGGATTAATACACGTATTAAGCATCATGAAGCTTTAGACAAATACAAATATACTACTCCCTCCGTTTCTCAATAATTGTTACGATTTCCTTTTTAATACGTTTCACAAAAATTGTTATACTTTACTTTTACCATTTTGGGATATATGGCTCCACCAACTTTTTATTCTTTATACCCTCCTAAAGTTAATTTTTTATTCCTTATTCTCTCTCTTTAAGTTACTTTTTCCTATCATTGTCATGCTTTTATACCCACTTCCTTGGTTCTTGTGTTTTTGCAAGTGTAACGATTTTTAGGAAACGGAGGGAGTAGTAATGTTTCTTTTAAGTTCTTCAATATGTTTTTTTTAAAAACAATAATGCTCATTTTAAACCAATTAGATGTTCAACAAACAAATATATAAATATAAAGTAACATGAGTTTATGATTAAAGTATAAAATAGTTATAATATTCTTTTCATGAAAATAATAATACTGTGTACACTATATATATACCGAAAGATTCACAACGTTACAAAATAGAATATATATGCTTCTTAATAAAATAAATATCCTTTCAATTATAGCAATATTTTGATGAATAATTTTTAAAATTTACAAAGGAGACAGAACTTTTTTTGTTCATATAGTAGGTATTGTCCTTTGACTCCTTTCTTATGAAGTTTTTTTTTCCCTAAAAGGGCTCTTTTTTTTTAACTCCCAATTCAAACTTTATGACATTTGAATCTCCACCACGACAGTGTAACACTATCTTCCTTTAAGTTTTAATAAGACAAATATTGACTAGAATAATACTATGACCATTGCGCTCAAAATCATCATAACTACTGATTATTCTACAATATTCCAAACTATTGGAGGATTGTGAAACTAGAATGATTATAAGAGTAAACGGCGTAATCTTCATTAACCATAGATTACCACTTGTTTTGTGTTTTTTAGGTCTATTGTGTTTGTAAATTCTTCTTTTGGCATAAAAATCATTTACCAAAATAAGAGACACGACTTGACATAGTAAATATATGCTTTAATGAAGGAATTTGAAAGGACATAATACAATATTAAGTACAAAGAATGGAATTCAAAAAGAACATACTTCAATCTTTAAAAGAACAAAAAGAACCACTATAAATTGAGTAGCACAACATAAGATAGCAACATAAAGAGTATACTACACAAGTTTAAAGAACAAAGAATTTTAAAATAACATTCTATGATACTAGAAAGAACATGAGATTGTAAAAGAAAGCACAAATAAAATAGAAGAGACACGATGACATAGTAAAGATATGATTTAACAAACGAAGTTTCAAATGAACCATTAACATAATATTTGAAAGAAGACAAGAACTGGAGAGTTCAAAATGAACATACTAATACAATTTTTGAAAGAACAAAACATAACATTAAAAAACACAAACGCTAAAAGAACATAACATCACATTAAAACCAAGATAGCATACACAACAAAAAATAAAAATCATAAGCAGTAAAAATGATCATTTCAGTTCAAATGAACTATCATTGTCCCTAAATTGAACTTGAAGAACAAAATAAACACTTGCATTGCTAATTGAAGATTCAACTACATCTGCAAATATCAACAATACCTAGGAACAATTTATTTTCAATCTTCATGAGCTTGAAATTGTGGATAATTGTTAAGAGTTAATGATGAAAACTGATTAAATGAGTAATTTGCAGTTAATTTTGTAGTTTGAATCTTGGCAACAGTAATGATTTTGATATATATTTGTTCAAATTGTTGTTCAACGGCAAAGAGAGAAACTAATAGTTGAGAAAATCAGAGAGAGGAGTGAGGAAACATGCAGGAAAGAGAGAGAACGTTAGACTAAAATGGATAAGGGAAAAAATGAGAGAAAAAATGGGGGAGAAGGAAATAATACTGCTATTGCAAATAAAAGAAGATGAGGAAGTCCAAGGTAAGTCAGGCATTATACCACATAGGCACAATCACGGAGCATTGTGCTCGAGAGAGCATTGAAATTTTTTCAGAAACGATAAGGTTCAAAAAAGAATGGCCTAAATAGTATTCCCAATAATTTTGTCATTTTACAATGTATATCAAATGTATAAGAAGCAGAAAACGTCCATAGATATTGTTCAAAAAATCAATATAATTACAGTACGAAATTTATCTCCTATTTTCCCGTACCTTCGCTATGTTTACAGCAGCAGAAAAGCAAGGGTATCCATGCGTATTAAGTTAATGTCAGTTTCAGGACAACATCAACATAAATCCAGAGTCAATCTCTCCAGCAGGTAGAGTGCTGCACAATGGAGTGGACAGCAGCTGCCTGTATCTACTTATATGAAAAAATGTTAAGCAGCGGTCCTTTCAGATTTAGGTTTCCCATGAGCAACCCTCAGTTAGCGTCAAAGAGGCAGACATGTGACATATGTGTTTCAGAATAATAACACTACAAAGTAGAGAAGATGCCTGTCTGATTTGAACAAAGACAAGAGCAGTCAGGTTGAGATAATTCCCTTCTTACAAGCCGTTTGTCTCGATTGATCATCAGCTTAACCAGGGGAAGCTTCGAACTAACTTGACGCCAAATCTCATTCACCGTTCCATTCGGATCCTCATATTCAAAGTAATGCTTGACCTACACCACATCACCGAATCCAAAGAATTAACCTAAATTGCACGTTGAATTTCTGCAGAAGGACTGATAGGTACAGCAGCACAAGTATACAGGCCAGCCCATACTACAATAAAATCAACAATACTTCTCTGGGTATGCCCCAACCTCTCAGCTAAGCACGGAAGGGGGGGAGGTCTACAAAACAATAGTCTGGACCGAAAAATAGGTTAGTCCTGATTGACCTTTCAGCAAAAAGTAACAACTAGTAGCTGATTTAGCTACAAATAGGAAATTTAATTAGCATACAGGCCAGCCATTTCTATGCAAACTAGGAAAGCCTGTGGCAGTACTGGCTAAATCGTTGTGAGAAGCCAGACATGTACAATAAGAATGGAGTGGCTTGACCTTTGAAGGGATAGGGGACTTCACAGAGAAACCGATATCCAATTTCAAGAGTATCGACGATCATACGCAAACATAGTGGAAAATAATCATTATACAAGCAGATCAAAATGATACTTCCACAATTTTTTGTTAGTTGCAAGCTTGCAACACTTTGACTTTCAGGCTTGGAAATATCCAACTACCACCATCAATATCTTTTATCTATTAGAACAAGTTATAAAAGTTGATCTTTTGAAAATATAATTGAGACAACTAACATTTTTTATGTTTTTAAGTCGAAGATTTTATCGAAGTTAGTGTAAAGTCGTGTTGCAAGGATTTGAAAGCGGAATAAGTATAATACTCCTTCGTTCCTTATGTTTATCAGAATATAGTGTGGCAAAAAAATTAAGGGTGCTTCCTCTTCACCTTACAAAAACAATTTTTGCGGCTGGCGACTCATTGAATTACGGTGATCACGTATATTCAGAACTAATCAAGTCTAATTATAACTACTCAAGTCCATCCAATCAGGTGCAAATAGAATCGTATAGTAAATTTAGTTCAGTAAGTTTAGGTCACGAGAATGGATCCAAAGGCTAGAATATAAGTTGTGAATGACATGAGATAACTGAAATATGGAAAGGAAAAAAGCATATGCTGAGGGTTGTGCCTATAAGGGTATATTGGGAAATCAAAAAAGTGTTCTCTTACTCTTACAAGAAAGGTGAAACATAGTTTAGTACATTATACAACAGAAGCGTCAAAAGAATAAGGAGTGGAGGGAGATGCTAAGACCTCAACCTTGATCCCTGATCATGCACACATATGTGATAAGGGGTACCGCAGAATAGCAAGGGAAAGAACGGAATCAGAATGTAATCAGTTAGGGAGTAAGGGGATATTGTGACATCATCAGAGTTAGTTACTGAATGAGCTAAAGTAAGAAAAAGGAAGTAAGAAGAGAAGGATAAATAGAGGCTGATGTATAGAGAGGGATCATGCACAACAGTGAGTTACCAAAACTTAGGGGAAGAGTCCTTAAGCTCTTTGATGTTAAGGGTTGTAAATGAGATATTTTTATGATATTTTCAATACAACTTCAATCTTCAAGTCCTAATTCTCTAATATCTATAGTTAGTTGCTTGTGTGAATCTGTTGCTAAAACTCCATGACTTTAGATTAGATGGGATATGAGGAGATTTTTAACGGGGAATAGGATGATTTAGGGCAAAGTCACATTTCTCTGTATCTTTACTTGTCATTTAAAGATGAAGTATAGATTTCACTTTAAGATTTTTACAAGTTCAACTTCATTAAGCTATGTTTTGCATGGTTTTGGGGTCAATTTGACTTCCATTTTGTAATAATTTAGCTTAATTAACTTGGTGATTGTATTGTATGTTATTTCGGCTTGTATTTAGTTGATTAGAGCATCTGGAGTTAGCGATGGACTGCATAACATGCCAATGATTGGGCCTGACACATGTATGGACAGGTGGGCTTAGTGGCTCACGTGAGACGAAGCTCCTTGGGTTGCATGTAGGGATGTTTTAGATGGTCTTATCTCCTTTTGGCTTCACCTAGCATACTCTATAATCATATCCATTTAGGTGATTTTTGTTTAATGTCTTTTTTAATTAGAAGTGCTTATACAAATACTCACTTTAAATTTAACATAATAAAATCCAATGTTTTAGTATGATGAAGTTCATATTTAACGAATCTATATGAATACTCACGTGGGAACCATAAAAGGTGAGATTGGGATCCTATCAAACTCAAAGTCGCGTTCTTTAAGATTATCTATGCCGTGTTTAGCTTTAATTATTCAATTTCATTGCAATCAAATACTTACTCAGTTTCATAATGTGAAAGTGGATCCCTTTTGTTTAATTAAATAGGAGAAATAATGTGGTTGTGCAAGATGGTAGAATTATGTGGGCTCAAGAAATAGGTAAAGTAGTGTGAAATGGGAATAAACCTTCACATTATGACACGGAGAGACAAAATACAAAAAAGATTCAATTTAATTAATTCATTGGCTACAGTGTGCTATGTTGTTGTTTTATGCCCCATATTCAATATTCAAGACCAAGTAAGTGGAAAGGATTGTACCCTTCCAACCTCAAGGTTGGAGGTTTAATCCCCACTAGGGGCACTTTGAGAGTAGGGGGAAGGGTAAGGGAGATCCCTACCCTCAAGTGCCTGGCCCAATAGGACCCGAGAGGGGTTCGGGCCACTTCTCCTTACCCAAAAAAAAAAAAAAAAATATTCAATATTCAAGAAAGTGGTCAAGAAGGGATCTTTTTCCCTAGATTAGTGTTTGCTTAAAGTTTGAGCAAAACAGGGATTAATAATCACATCAAGTGGTTGTAAGGTCACAAGAATATGGCCTTCTTGAACCAATTTCAAAGCAAAAGGATTCTGCACAGACAATTTTACAGCTAACTTTGAACTACTTGTTGTCCCTTCTCCAAAATGAATTTGTGCTAACTCATTTTTTGAAATTGGTTATATTTCTGTCCTTATATGCATGTCCTCCATGAACCTGTGAAGTGGCGTAATTGTACTTTCATTTTCTATAAAACAGGGCTTGATTCTGTCAATTGGTCTAAAACCAGGTTAGCCTAGACCACTTCTGGTACTGCAAATAATTGGCTTGAGATCTTGTGTAGATCCTTTTGGCGGCAACAAATGGCAAGGTTTTCACCAAGTTTTATCAAATTTTGAATTGTTTGCTTAGGCTTTACAGCTATATTTTGCATCGAAATTTTTGGCAATTTTGTCGAGTTCGGTTTACTATCGTTTTGGCCTTTGGGCTTGGAATTTGTGTGATATATTTTAATATGGCTGATGAAGAGCAAAAAAAAGTTAGAGAAATATGTGAATTTGATAGAAGATATGGTTTGGCATGTTTGACCATAAAAAAGAAATATGTTGAAATCAGCAACACACAGCATCGCGATTGATGGCATGCAAGCATGGTTGATGTATTGAAAGATTTAAGAAATGATGTGATTGTAATTAAGAAATTATAATGCCGAAGGACGTGTAGATTTAATACTCAACCTTCCAGGCGTGATGAAGAGATATAGTTTGGATGACCTTCCCGGCTTAGGCCTTGACTCTTATTTGGATTACACGAGCATTAAGCACAAGGGAGTTGGCAGCTACAAGATTCACCTATGTTATCCTTAAGCTTTCTAGGTAAGCTTCCTTCTAGTATCTGGTATGAGAATATGCAAAAGACAGATTTCTGGGTTCACCTTTAGGCCAAATGGCATATAAGCTTTGTGCGTAAACTTACAAGTAGAAGCAATTCGGTTGACAGAGATAACACCTCAATTCAAAACTACATCAAAGGATTTGAGAGAATATTCATGGTAATGGTAAGGGTAAGGGTAAGAGGCTAACTAGCACACCATGAGAGTTGTTAGATGCTTGAAGTGTCCAGGACATCTTGCCAAGTCTTTCCCTCAGAGAAGTACCGAGTGTGGCTGACATACGAAACTCCTTAGTGATTACTTCTCTAGAAAGATTGGAGACGAAAAGAATGAGAAGCTCTTCTTCAAGATAGTTAAAGGAGAGGACTCTGGTGGACAAGAGATACACCATCAAGATATTATGTTGATTAGACTTCTTAAGAATGCTCTACATTTAGGTATACAGCCTAAAGAAGGACATGCGCATAAGAGGACTTTGTTCCATACTACAACCTTAGTTTGAATTAGAAGTGGTTCTTTGGTTGTTGCTGGTGTGGTGCACTAATGTTGTTGCTAGTGACATGGTGCAGAATATAGAGTTGCAAACGAAATCACAGATGGAACCTTAGAAGTTGAATTGGTTAAATAAAAGTGGCATCATGAGAATATTGAAAAGCAATATGATGTTTCGCAATATATGCTTACTACTCCCTCAGTTCCATAATCTTTTTCTCATTTTTCACTAAAATTAAGGTTTTGAGAATGTGATCCCAAAAAAGTACAATAAGCATTCATGACAAAGTTAAGAAAGGAAAAATTGTGGTCCAAATTTGGATGTTGTACTTTTATGATTCATTGTGGTCCATATTTGTAACATAAATCAATGGTAAAATTGGAAAAATATATATTCAATGAGGATAAAATTGGAAAAAGATATTTCCACGTGAGGGTATTTTGGGAAAAAATACACATTATATAAATAGAAAGTGTAGAAATGAAAATAATAAATTGGGACACCAAAAAAGGAATACGAGAAAAAGATTATGGGACGGAGGGAGTAATATTAATATAATGTGAACATGGATGATGAGGGTAGGGTGGTCTTGGCGTCGTTACCTATAAAGGCCATCCAACAACCTAATTCAGTAACAATGGTATTGTTGTTCAAAGATACACAAGAAAGAAAAGGAGACAACATGCCTTGCGTGCCAAACTTACATTTTGGGACTTTGTTTTCTTAGCTTAAACGCACATAAGGTATTCAAAAACTGGAACCAGCATCCCAAAAAGGAAGGGCGTTTCAAAATTTCTTAAAGGGAAGGCTATACTGTTTATCACTTCCTTCTTGGAGGGGGAGTCCTTGTTACATTTGAAGCTGTGAATTGGTTTCATACTTACCTGAGACACTTAGACACTTGCATTTCATAATAATTTAGCTTAATTTGGTGACAGTATGTTGTTTGGACTTGTTTTGAGCTAATTATAGTCTTTGGAGCTGATTTAGAGTTGCTATAGGACCCCGTTCCAAATGATTGGTCGTATGAACGTATGTGTAGGTGGGCTTCGTTGTGTGCAGAGCTCTGTGCAAGAAAGGATGTACAGATGGCCTTGGTCTCCTTTTGCCTTTGTGTAATTCATTGATCTTTGTTTAATGTCCTAGTTTAAGTAAATGTCTTCTTAGCTTGTACACATAAGTAATTTTTGGATTCCTGAGAGAGAGAGCTACAAAAGGTGAGGTTGCGTTCCTATAAACTCAAGTCGTGAGGAATAATATGAGTTGCGGTTCATCACCCTTGTGTCATGATCATGAGGTTACTATCTTTCTAAGTTCCTTGGGATAAAACATTTAGGCCCCAAATAAACTTCCATTTATTCCTTCATTTGCCAGGGTATATTATGTTAGAGTCTCTACGCCAAATTTGATCTTCAAGAAACTAATTAAGAACAGATCTTTTCTGAGAGTAAGGCTCGCTTGAAGTTTAATGAGAAGGAAATCATCAGTCACATCATCTCACTTTTACAGCTATTTAAGTAAGATTTCTTAGCCTAATTACGAGGCTATACCATATATGAACAATAATTTAGGCACAAATCCATAAACCCTAATTAGAGCCCAAAAAAGCCTCTCCATTTGAATTCTTGGACCTGAATAAATTATAAAAAGTGTATAGCTTTAACATTCAGATTCAAGAATTATAGAATGAAACAACAGGGAGGGGTGAAAGGACATCTCCAACACTTCCAGATTTTGCAATGTGTATCATAGTCAACAACAAAGCACCAATTTAAAAACACACAAGTTTTTTGAAGGGAAAAAAAAAAACACACACACACACACACACAAGTTAAGCCATAGGAAAAAATTTCATTCGATTAGCCACAATTAGTATTCCAACTGAGCCCAAAATACCAAATTGCAAATAAACACCCGTAAACAAGACGGTGTGCTCTAAGTGTCACCAAAACCATCTTTCATCCAATTTTATTAAAACATGAACAATTTGCATATATCACTCTTCAATAGAAATAATAAATAATCAAATCATAGATATAATTATGGCCATTTGGTTCCATTAACACTAAAAGTCAAATAAATGTGTAAATAAGGAAAACAAAGATCTAGGAAACCTATTGTAATATCTCATAAACTGATGTTCATTAACATAAACAATTGCTTACATTGGTGAAAGTTTGATGAAAAAGGGATCCTTAGTGTCAGCCAGAAAATGGAAACATAGGTAGGGAAATGGATTACAATACAGGGTCACTCTATTGGGTTTTCATATGCAATATCATCATGTAGGGAAGAAAATTGGACGAGGACCTCACATACGGGTGGTTATTTAATCACTTTCCTAACAAAAACAGCTACAAAATTATGAAATCACTTGCCTCTTGCACACTTTCTTCAGCATTACTCTCTGTCTTTCACATCCATCAAACCTTACCTCAAGAAACATTCATTTGACACTGTGGTCTGTATATGAGTTACTGCCTTAAGTAATGTGATTAATAGAATAATATCCTTTTATTTGAAACTTATTAGAAAACTACAGAAAGAGACTGAACAGGCTCATAATTCACGACAGCAATTCTGTGACACTCAAAAATGATGGATATTTCAGCTTCTACGATTATACTTATACCTTCCAGAGGCGCTATTCACAAAATTTCTCATATCCATATTTGCATAAAAGACACTGCATTTGGACAAAGGGAGTAGATCTAGAATTCCAGACAGTGACGAATGAGCTGTGGAATAAGGCAGCAGAGCCACCCCCCCCCTTCCAACACACACACACACACACACACAAAAGAGACATCATTTTTGGGGCACCCAAAAGAAATAACGAGCACCAAAACTGGGTAACACTGAAGTTTTTTTCTTTTTAATCATTCAAACTCCGCAATGCTAACAATTTAGGAGATTGCCAATCCATCATTTACTTATATGGGTTGATCTAGAAGCAGTAGCAATTTATAGAAGTATAAGACTTATCAATTTATAAAGAGAAATCATATATAATTAGGATCAGTACCTTTGTCATCTCTTGCTGATATTCCAGGATTCTAAGTTCACTAACAGTCTTCAGATGGTTAACTAGAAAGCCACGCTTTACGGCGGAGGTAGTATCAACGAATATTGCAATTTTCTTGTAGTCTATGACATCTTCAAAAGGCAATTCAATATGGTCACTGACTATAACTGGAATACACAGGCTCACAATGGCATCAAATAGTCGACATGCGGATGGAGTATCGCCTGCAGGATGCAAACAAAACTTTGACGTGTGCATTCCTTGTGTCGCTGCACGTCTACTCTCCCTAGATTGTGCACCATGTTTTATGACAACGTCATTCTCATTCTCGAGAATTTCAAACAGTACATCCCGAATCTTTCCACCCTGGAAGCAAAATCAGATGAACATGAATGAGCTTAGACTTCATACATGTACATAAACAATCACAACCAACCTCCCCCATATTGCCGACACCATCAACCAGTTTTTCTCCTAATTACTTTTGTATGCTACATAACAACATGAATCAATCAGATAAACTGACCCTGGTTTCCTGGCATAACCTTTCACCAGCAGTGCTCCACTAATCATAGAATTACATACCCTGTCCCTCACTTTAGGATAATACTTCCTCTATTTCACATAAAGCATTACACTTCTTGTTTTCACGCATGCCAATGAAAAATTGTGAGCGTTAATATCTTCAGTTGTGTAAATGCAAAAATTATGAAATTAGCTATTAATAGAATATATATCAAGAAGAATCTAACAAGATCCCACATGAGACATGGCTGTATCTTTCCTTACATATAGATCACAAACGACGCTCAAAGTGAACTTTGTGAATAGTGTTTACTATGCAAGTGAAACATTCTTTGTGAAACGGAGGGAGTATCGATATTACTGTTTGGGATGTAAGAAAACCAGAGTCCTAAATTAGTATCAATCGGTTCAAGTACAATCACAAACATGACCCCGATAAGTATATGATTATGCTTCAAAGATACTCCCACCAAGTCTATTCCTTAGCAGCAGCATATGGAGAAAGACCCGACTCCTCCCAGTTACCGTCTGTCACTGCCATTTTACAGAATAAAACATTGATACAAGATCACTGGAACAGTATTTTGGGTGGAAGATGGAAGTTAAAATCTTCGAACAAAGGGGTCTACATAGAAGATGCAACTTCTATATCAAATCGTAAGGATAATGTGATTACTATTTCCAGATGATTACTTCATAACATAAAATCAGTTGCTTTTATAATAAATTCCGAAATTCAGCTTTTAGTATGCTAAACCATATAATCAAAAGAAGAGTGAGTGAGTGAGTGAAAGATTACCTCTTTCCTGTAGCGATTACCCATGAAAAAGAGCAAAGAATTACGATTTTGGAGACCAACATGACCCTTAAAGGGATTAATCCTATGAGAATAAGGCAAGATGACATCTTTAACAAGAGAAGCCTGGTTAGACCTCAACCTACCAAAATCAGAAACAAGGAGAATCCCATTCTTAACCCTATCAACAACTTTATACAAAGCATTAGGATCCTGACAAATAAAAACATGATCCCACCCATTATTCCTCTTCCAATAAACTTGTCCTTCCAACCAATCAATAACATCCTCCTGCATTTTCTCATCACTATAAACACCAGAAACAACCCCATTATTACTCCCCCTGATTGGATTCACCACCAAACTCAAAGATGAGAAAAAGGGTACATAAAACAAATCAGCATCTTCAGGATCAAAAACCCTTAAAGTAACAGCATTTAGGCGTTGTTGTTGGTCCTTAAGCAAGTCTGCAAACAAGTACCACTCAGCAGAGTGCTGGTTACCTGGGTATTTGAGTTCTGAATCATCAGAAACTGGAGATTTGATACCTCCTCTAGCCATTGCGTAGCTCTCGATTACACCGTATGTGAACTTTCTGGGTAATTCGTACATGTAAATCTTAACCTTTTTGGTATTAGAAAAGGAGTTGTTATCATTGGTGTTGAATGGATTGGGTGTTAGTGGAGATAGGAAGAAGGTGTTGAATAAGAGGTATAGAGCTATGATTAGGGAAACGGTGAAAAGGGTTTGTTTAAACATGGATTGTTTACCAATTCTTGATATGTAATATGAGAATGATGGTGTTGATCCCACGCTTTTGGGGCGGTGCATGTGGTGGCTCATCCTCTCTCCTTTTCTTCAATATAAGATGCAACAGAGATTGTATAAGTGCCGAGATCCGACGCTTTTAGCCCAGTCTCTGCGGTGGGTTTAGCTGCGATTCCCATGTCCTTCGTTTTGTGTCATGATCATCAACCAATCATCAATCAATCAATCAACTTGTTGTTTTATGTCATCAATCAATCAATCACGATCTCCTTCGTTTTAAAAAAAAAGAGGAGAGTTAGGGATATTTAAAGAAAAAACATTATAGCTCCTTTATTCATTAAATACGTAATTGATTATTTTATAGGTTTTTTTTTTTGAGGGGGAATTATTTTATAGGTTTTATTTTAGGGGAAATTATTTTATAGTTTTTTTTTAGTGGAAATTATTTTATAGGTTAATGTTATACTTCTTACGTTCCGGATTTGATGACACACTTTGCTTAAAATTAAATTTTAGGGTAAATTTTTTTAAGCTTGATTAACTAATTAACAGTAGGAAGTGGGTACACCACCACTGCTCCACTCTCTCTTTCCCCCCACTCCACCACATGACAACCCAACCATCACCTACCCCAACCCGACTACCACTAACACCACCGCTATTGCCACCAAACTCACCACCACTTACACAAACCAGCCACCAAACTCACCACTACAAATATTATCTTCTCTCGGCTCACCAGCACCACCACCTCCACAAACCCAGATTAACTCCACCTTCAACCTTCACGACCCAGACATCGTTCCACCCCAGCCACACTATTATCCGAAAATCCAAATTTAACAAGGAAGATTTGCTCATGACAAACCCAAAGTATAGTAGGCGGGATGAAAATCAAAACCAAAAAAGGGAAGTTGGGATGAAAATCGAAACTCAAAAAGACAAAAGTGTAGCAATAAATAAACAATAATCAGGCGGAAGAATCCGTAAGAATGCTTTCTAGGAAGTAGAAGTCCTAAAACCCTTTACCGTGACGGAAGAAAGACGAATCTTTGTACTGACGAGAAATGGCAATGCGAAAGAGCGGATCTTGGAATGAGAAAGTAATTGGATTGAAGCAAATGAAAACGTGAAAAGAGAAAACAAAAAAGGTATGGAAAACTTAAATTAAAAAAAATGATGAATACCAAGTATGAATTGCAAAAACAACTGAAAGAAGAGGATGAAGAAAGAGTCGAAAGTTATAGAGAATGCAATTAGACGAGAGGTGTAATTATATTTAGTAAGGACTCCTCCTCTTCGATACAACTACAAACCCAGATAGTACTTCATCTACTAGTATTGCTTGTTGGAGGAGACGACAAAGAGAGGTGGTGGTGGCTGGCGACTTTGAAAACTGGATTTGGTTGGTGGGTAGGTAGGGTGATGGTGGCTGGCGAATTTGGGGTTGGTTTTGGTGGTAGATGAAGTTAGGTTGGGTGGTGGTGGTGTGTTTAGTGGTGAGAGAGGGGTTGTGAGTGGGTAAAATTAGGAGAAAGATCGGTGTGTGAGGTAAAATTAATTAGTATTATGTTAGTTAATTAGGATAATTAAACATGGTTTTAATGTGTTTAGTTAGGGTAGATTTTGTGCATTCATCCACTAAAACTTACTCAAGAAGGAAACAAATATAACCGTTGCATCTATTTTGAAACACTCAAATATAGAAAAGTGGTGCATCAATTTTGAAACGGAGGAAGAATGTAGTTCCTAGAGTTAATCTTATAAATGGGATTCGAACGATTACATCTTTTATCATTTGGGACCTATAACTTTTTTCTCACCGTTTGGGACCTAAAACGAATTTGAGATAGAAAATATTAACTATGATTAACTTTAAACCAACACAAAAGACATAATTTGTTGTTTTAAAAAAAACGTCACTTTAACTTCCATTTATGTCACTTCTATGTTTCCAGTAGCCTTCATCCACAACCATCCTCTACATTCCATTGAAGGTCCTTCAAGCTTTTTTTTAATCATAATTACAACAATTATCAAGGTATGTGTTCGGGTCATCTATATTTCCCTTATCATAAAAAAATTATGTTGTTTACCTTGTGGGTGTTAGTTAGTGTTTGGTAAACTCTGTTTAATATCAATTGCTTCAGGCACTCTATCTGCTTTATCTTGTTCAATACCCATTTCATTGAATTTGTTACTCCACTCCAAGTCCCTAAAAGCCTCATATAGTGATCCCAAAATATTTAAGCTAAAACTTCAACCATAAGTTCCTCAACAATTTTTTGTAAAGTCAAATGAAAATTTCAACCATTAGTTACAAGGCATGAGAGAAGACTTGAGTGGTATGATGGTATAAACTAATGCTATGTACCATCACCACGTGGAGAGTGGAAATGTTGACCCATATGTCAACTTTCCCAATTGGCCTCCTCAACATGGGGCGGTACCGGGATGGAATGAACGCCAACCCACGTACCCGTATTGGCCCCACCGCGACCCACCCTATGATTGGCGAGCACCCGGGGGTTCCAACCCCATGGGTGATCCCGCTTATCCCCACCCTATGGCGCTTGGTCGCCGGGCTACCCGGGCGGTTGGGAGCCTCATAGCCCCGCCCCTTTAGCTTTCTACGGCTCGATGCCGCGCCCTCCCCCCTTCGGGAGACATGCCATCACCTCCCCCGGGAGAAGGTCCATCTCACATGGACGAGGACTAGTTCCTCTTGCCCCGATCCCCCTTTACTTGTTTTGAATGATTGCACCGAGGACGGTGCCTTGATTGTTTGAGGGTGTTTATATTTGATTATGCTTGCAGGATGTGGCTTCTTTTTGAGGGTTTGGGGTGTCTTTTTGGGTACGCGTCTTAGAGAGGATGCATTGCTAGGTCGGGTTTACGGGGCATGATAGGATAGTGTGCTTCATTGTTCATTTCCTTGAGGAATTTGATGATTAGGACCATGGTTGACTGTTTTTCCTTGTATATTACATGTATATGACTTTCTCCTATTTCTACCTTTTTGCTTTACCTTTCTTTTTATTTTCTTCTTCTCTTCTTTAGGTCTTAGACTTGCATGTAGTATAGTTGCATATCATGATAGTTTTGCATGTAGCTTATGAATTGCATATAAGATTTGTTTTCAAAAATAGCAAAAAGATTTTAGCATCACCTAATTAAGGAATGACTCTATGTTTTGAATTTAGAGGTTAGAGATTGGGAACTTGACTTTTGAGTAGGGGTAAATTAGCTTGAGTGTCTTATGTGCTCGTTAGGAGTATTAGGGGTGCTTTAAGCTTGGATGCCTAGGTCTTGGTACGAATAGACCCCTCGATTGTCCGAGACTCGCCTTTAGCGTGAATTAGTGTCTCTATTTCCCTATAAAAAGTCTTTACTCTCTCCCTTGACCTTGGATAAGCCCTTTAACGACTTTGAGAACCCTTCTAGCTCAATAAAGTGGAAGGCTAGTAGCCTTTAAAAAAAAGAGGAAGCAAAACAAAAACAAAAACAAAATAAAAACAAATTGAAAAAATGAAAAGTAAAAGAGCCCTTTTGGCCAATAAGATCACATAAGTGGTGCATAAGAGCCCACAAGGCTAGTAGCCTATAGTTATAAAAAAAAATCATGCTTTGGCCTCTAGAGATGCTCCAATGCCTTTGGTATGAGCTACCTTACCCTCTTATCGCGTCTCATACCGATCGCGTGAGGAGGTAGTCTAGGGCCCTTGCCATAAAAAAAGGCTAACTAGTGAATAAATAGGCTAGCATGGGGGATCTTGTGAGCTTGTGGGGCGTAATTGGTACAAGGTTGAGCGAGTTTTTCCATTTTATAGGGAAATGTTTCACTTAGGATCAATGAGGGCTTGTGTGATAGTTGAGGGACCTCTAGGACGATCATTTTCTTTGCACACTAGCTTAGACCACTCCTTTGACCCCTAACATGTGGATAAGGAAGGACGACTATAAGCTTCGAAAGTTGGTCGAGATCTCCCTTTGCCTTGACGCCTCTATTAGGACGAGGACCTTGATTTTGTGATGCCCTTTTTTGTTTTTATTCATGCATTGGTTTCCTTGAGATTGTTAATTGCTTGAGGACAAGCAATTGGCAAGCTTGGGGGAATTTGATAAGTGGACTTTAGGTTCACTTATTTGCATTTAGTTTTAGGTCATTTAGATGCATTTTAGGCTATATAGTTTTCTTTCCTTTCCCTTTTTAATCATTTCTCATAATCTCATACTTAGCATTTAGTTTTAGTTCATTTGCATATAGTTAGGTTGCATATAGGTCATTTCATTTGCATATGCATCCCCCTCCCCCGTCTAATATTTTCTTGGAGTGTTTTGAAGATAGACAAGTAAGGAAGAGGGTCCAAACATGGGAGCGGGCGCTCCATAGGAAGAGGAGCGGGCGCTCCATATGTGAGGAAACGAAGGCAAGATGGCAGTAGCTTGGAGCGGCCCTGGAGCGTTCCAGGAGCGGGTGCTCCATGCTGCAAGGAGCGGGCGCTCCATGGCCCAGTCTTCCTATTTTTGGTTTCGTTTTTACAGTTTTGCCCTTATTTTTACGGGGTATAAAACCAATTTTGTAATAATCTTAATACTATGCTTTATTTTCTGAACAATTAATTAGTTTAATTAAAGAGAGTTTTAGAGAGAGAAGTAGAAGTTTGAGAGTTAAACTAGATCTAGAAGTTGAGAATTGAAGTTTTGAAGCTATTTCAATGGAGATTATTGATAGGATTTAGTCGTATCACCTATTCAAAGATAAACCTACAGTCCTCTAACTAAGGTAGTCAATGGAAGCAGGGTCGAATCCACAGGGAGACAGAGTTTCTATATTAATATTCAATCAACTAACTACTTCAGATGAAATCAGGGAGAATTAACTGAACTAAAATTAAGCTAAAAATACGAATTAAACTGAGGATTTAACTATGGACTAAAAGCCTAGGGTATTAGGTCGGTCCACCATGCGTATACCAATCAAACAAGGTCAACTACTATCAAAACCTAAGTCAAGAGTCGAGGGATTAGAGCATGTGTTGAGCTATTGTTAAGACTCAACGCTCATAGTTCAACATACGCCGCATGTTCACTAATGTAATCAGAACTACTGATGTGTCCTAGCCCTCTAGTCGTAAGACGGATCTGTACAAACAACTATTAACCACAAGCAATCAATGAAATTGGCCACTAATATTAATCACTAATTAAGAACAAACCACACCACAATCGCTCTAATCAAGCCCTAGGAATCAATAGGAGTCTAAATAACAATCATGGTATAAACATGGCTTCCCTATCTAACACCCTAGAAAGAGAACTACTCAGACATGATCGAATTAACAATGACAAAGCTAATCGAAAACCCTAAGAATTGCATCGTAAACTAATCGAATAATAAGCAATTAAACTAAGCAATTGAGAGATGAGAATAAAGCAATAAGAAACATGATTACCAAATTGACGGAAAGCGGGAACTTTAATTGAATTGAAATAGTATTCGAATCTCTTCTACAATGGAAAACTATGAAAAACTAGGCTAAGAGCTCTCTAAATGTTCAATGGAATAAAAAATACAAATAAAAACAACCTAAAAAGCATTTATAGTTTCTAAGAAAACAATAAGATAGAGTGGGGAAAAAACGAAAAATCGCGTCCCCGTGTCGTCCACCCGATCGGGCGGCAGCAGCAAGGAGAATGCACGCACCCGATCAGATCGGGCAAAAGTCACCCGATCGGGGCCGCAATCCTAGCACCCGATCGGGCAGGACCACCCGATGGCATCGGGTGGTATCCTTCTTCAGCTCCCAGAAAAACAGCAAATTTGGCCAAGTGTAAGTCCGCCCGATCGGGCGGAAAATCTGAAGTTTTGGCCTAAAATACTCGTTCCCGATCTAGCAGTGGTTGCCGACCCGATCAGGCGAAGCTTCTTTCTTTCTTGCCTCTACTTTGCTTCAGACGCCAAGTCTTTTGCATATTTCTTCTTCACAACGGGGTCCGAATACCATCACGAGACCGCCAAGATGCCTCATAACCTTCCGCTATAGCGTGGTGATCAAAACATCAAGTAAATAGGGAGTTTTTCCCTAAAAACCTGCAAAACGATATGGAACACACAAACCACAACTATATCAAAATAGTTAGCATAAATAGCTCCTAAGAGCGTCAATATCGCACAATTTAGCTTGTAAAGAAAGGGAAAAAATCTATAAGAAATCAATATATCAAATTCCCCCAAGCTAAACCTTCGCTTGTCCTCAAGCAAATAGAACATGATCATGGAATAGATTGCCTCACCCCATAGATAAACCAATTCAAGCTCAAAAAATATTTTCAAGACTAAGAATCGTTTAAGCAGGCATAATTCAAGTTCGGCAAATCAAATCCATCCAACCACCAATCATCCAAGCAATTCATCAAGTTCAAGTGACTACTAGGCATACAAATCCTGAAAAGGTGCTCACAAAGGGTGTCACTCCTCTCAATTTTGTGGCAGGCAAAGAATATGCCCGAATACTCACCGACCCGACCATAAATGTCCCTTCCCACTCACGCTCTTATGTGTTTAAGAAGGTAAAATGTCGCTCATCCTAATCAAGTCGACTCAACTAGCAGATATACTCTTTAACTTTGACAAACTGACTCAAAATCAATCCAATAGACATTGTAGGCACAAGCTCAAGAGGGCTTTTCCGGGTTGTAATGGGGCTTAGGTAAGGGTAGGGAAATATTCTAGGAAATGTGGTGGAAAACCGAGCATGAGGGAGCATAAGTAATTCATATCAAGGCCGAAGATGGCCGAAACAACTCCCAACAATATCAAGTAACCACAAGATGAATCCCAACTCTCATACAATGATGAAAACTCACAACAACCCAATCTTCAAGCAATGAGGCATAATTTTTTTTTTTTTGTAGACAACGTGAATGAGTGGTTTTTGTTTTCTTTGAAGCTTTGATTCTTCATATTTTTTTTCTTTCTTTCTTTTTTTTTCTTTTCGAACCAACATCCACGTATCTCAAAACTCGAATTTTCTTTTCATTTTTCACACACTCGAAGCCATAAATAATACACTCTTATTCCTCAAGCAACGCAAATCATATAACAAATTTCAAACCAAACCCACACAAATGCTCCCCCAAGCTAGGCTTGGGAATAATAAATATATGAAGGCCATGGGCATGTAATAAGGGTCAGTAGCACGAAACAAGTCATTAGGCTCAGCGGGGCTAAGGAGGATAAAAATATAATGAAATTACACTCTAGGGCTCGAGAATAAGTCAAAAGAACGCCTCTATCATAGCAAATGTAACAAGTCACCAAACATCAGATGAGTACGAAGTCAAAGTCAAGATCAATCCGCTAGAGAGGAACTAACACACCAAAAATATAGACTGGATAATAATATGAATCCAATAGGCTATAAAAGGCCTCACAGTCTAACCAACTCAGGTATGCAGCACAAAGTAGTATAGTATAGTCAGAAATCGCTCGAAATTAAAGTAGTCGAACATCAAATCAAAGCCTCAGAATCACAAATGCCCAGCTATCCAGAAAACAAAGTCAAATCATTCTCAATAAAAGCACAACGAGGGGCACAGGGAGGCAATCAAACCAGTCATGATCAATCATATTTTTTTTTGGAAAAATTGCCCTGAATAATACAACCTTTGGGCGATTCGCAAATAATAATGCAACCTAAAGATTATTCTGGAATAATGCAACCTTTATACCCCATTTATTTTAAACAGGACAAATGACCGGTGACCTGAACCATGGGTAATTTTTATTTAAATCTTTAAATTCCAAAAAATAAAATAAAAAATAAACATTAAAAAGAAAACCTAAACTAAACCACCCCAACCCCTACCCCCACCCCCCGGAAAACCAAGCTCTCTCACCGAAAATCGAAGCTTCCTCGCCGGAAAATACCCGAATCCTCTCGGAAAATACTTGCCGGAAAATCGCGGCTGGGTTGCTTGGGTGGGGGGTGGGTCGTTTTCACGTGGGGGTCGTGGTTTTCGAGGGAGGGTGGGTTGTTTTGGGGGTGGCTGGGTGGTTTTCGAAGGGTTGGTTGTTTTCAGGTGTTTTTCGACTGTTGCTAGGGACTAGGGGTGGTTTTCCGCGTGGCTGGGGGTCGGAATTGCGGTGGGGTGGCAGTGGGTGGCTGAGGGTGTCGAAACTGGGTGGGGTTAGGGAAGGGGGTGGGGGTGTCGAAACTGGGTGGGGTTAGGGGAGGGGGGGGGTGCCGGAATCTGGGTGAGGTGGGGTTAGGGGAGGGGGTGGGGTGGGGGTGTCGAAACTGGGTGGGGTTAGGGGAGGGGGTGGGGGTGTCGAAAATGGGTGGGGTTAGGGGAGGGGGTGGGGTGGGGGTGTCGAAAATGGGTGGGGTTAGGGGAGGGGGTGGGGGTGTCGAAAATGGGTGGGGTTAGGGGAGGGGGTGGCGGTGCTGGAATCTGGGTGAGGTGGGGTTAGGGGAGGGGTGGGGGTGTCGAAACTGGGTGGGGTTGGGGGAGGGGGTGGGGGTGTCGAAAATGGGTGGGGTTAGGGGAGGGGGTGGTGCCGGAATCTGGGTGAGGTGGGGTTAGGGGAGGGGGTAGGGGTGTCGAAACTGGGTGGGGTTAGGGGAGGGGGTGGGAAATTTTTTTGTTTAATCTTTTTATTTTTAAATTATATTATAAATCAATTATTAGAACCAATTATAAGTCGACATGTGTCCCACTTAACCCATTCTTTAGGTTATAATTGATTTTATCCGGTTTTGCCCTATTTAAAGTAAATGGGGTATAAAGGCTGCATTATTACAGAATAATCGAAAGGTTGCATTATTATTTGCAAATCGCCCAAAGGTTGCATTATTCTAGGCAATTTTTCCTTTTTTTTTCATTTTTTCAATTTTTTACAAAGTTGTAAACTATTCTATCAAAGCTTTTAAACTACACTAGAAAGCAGTAAACTATACTAGAAAGCAGTAAATAGAGTACTCACAATGAGAGATCATCCCCCAAGCTGAACGAGGCAATGTCCTCATTGCAACGAGGGAGAGGAGAGAACAAGGGCATCAGCCGCCCATATCATCATCCGTGGGGGCACCAAAAAGACCACCACTAGAAGTACCACCACCATCTGTGTAACCACCACCTGAGGGATCACCTGAAAAACCACTCATCCCACCACCAAAACCGCTAGTACCTGCATCAAACCACCGCCAAAACCACTAGGCCCAAGACCAAAGTCTCCTAATGAGACGGACTGTCTAGCAGGCTCCTCCTCCTCATCCTTTGCCATGTCATCACTCAGACCGGCAGACTGGCCATAACTCGGGTTCCAATGGTACCACGAGGGGTGTTGCGCGGTCTGCTCAACAATGCCGCGCCTACAATAATCGTCATAGAGAGGATAAAGGGCAAAGTGCTGGTCGTTGGCCAAGGTATATATCCGTCCTCCCATCTCATCAACACGGGTGTAGAGCTGATCAATACGAGTGCCATATCCTGCTAGGGTGGCGGTGTTCACGTTGATCATCCCTTCCATCCGTCCCATCCCCGTCTCCATGCGACCTAGGGTCGACAGCATAGAAGTGAAGTCAAAGGTGTGCGGGGGAGGGGAGGGGGAGGAGTAGAAGTGGAGGCGCCCTCGTCTAAGATCGGCGTTTGTCGCCTATGGTAAGAACGACGAGGGGGATCGGGGTCAGGAACAATGAGGTCAACTCCCTCTATAGGGAGTAGGTAGTTCTCCTGACGAGGCCGCAAGCGGGCTCTAGGGTCGGGTAGGATGATGGATTTTTGTGATTTAATCACCCACTGAAATCTCTGGTCAGGCAAGCTGTTTAGGACTTTAAGGGTGTTGAGGTATGTGAGGTCAATGAGGGTAGGGCCGAGGACGGGGGTACGTTGGGTCTCGTCAAAGCCGGTAATTAGCCGGGCAAATAAAGTGATCAACCCCCCGTTGACTAGCCTCCTAGAGGTCCAAGTACCATCTTCCCTACGCTTAGGGAGCGAGTTCGAGATACGCTCGAACTGGATAGCTACGTGGTGTGCCAAATTGTATTGAAATGATTCCTTGGAGCCTTTGGCAATGTAGCTAGCTATGGCAACTAACTCGGCCCCCCGGACCAAGTGACCCTCATAACGCCCTAGAAGTGTCTGGGCCATGAATCTTAGCCAGATGCTAAAGATTGGGTGATGGAAATTCGCCCAATGACAATGCTGGATGTCAAAAGGCGTAGTGTCCCCTGTCAGCATGAAATAAGTATGGGCCATTTTGAAGTGGTCCGGTGGGTAATAGTCGCCCCGTACCTGAAACCTAAGAACCCCCGCAAAGTCCCTAAGGGTAAGTGAGTGTTCTTGGTTTAGTAGTCTGAAATGGACGTGGGTAACTGGACCGGCCCGGGGCTTAGTCAGACTAAAACTGCTGAAAAATTCATAAACTAATGGAGGATATGTATTGACATGCACATTATATAACAACTCCATGCCCAAAATTTTCATAAATTCCTTAAAATCCTCAGTTAATCCCAATTTAGACAAAAGTTCAAGATCGAGAAAACGAGTAGGGAGTACCTCACGTTTTTTAAATCGAAGGAACTTTTCGCAATGTTCATCATCCCAGAAAATGATTTCCGGGTACTGGGGATCTCGTGGAACTTGTGGTGGTGGTGTTGCTTCCCGCCTAGATCGCGAGCCTTCACCTCTAATGAGCCTTTTAAACTTACTTGCCATGGTGAATTTGAACCTTGTAACCTTGTCTAACACAAAGGATGGGGTTTTGGGTGAGTGGTGAAGAGAAAGGAGAAGGGAGGATGATTTTGTGAATGGAATTTTGTGAGATGGAGGGTGAAAAGAGAAAAGAAATAGATTTTATGGAGTTTGGAAGACAAAGGATGAAGATTTGAGATAGAAAAATAGAGTTTTAATGGAGGTTGGGGTTTGGGGTTTGGAGGTTGAAGATGAGTGAGGAGAGAGAGAGAGTGTGTTGAATGGAAAGATAAGGAGTGAATGGTGAGAAAAGGAGAAGGGGTTAAATCCCTGCGTTAGGACGGTATAATGGTCGCAGGCCCGATCGGGCACTGGGCCGCCCGATCGGGTGAAAGTTCATTGTTTTTTGGCTGGGAAATAAGGGTTCCACCCGATCGACCGCCCGATCGGGCAACTTATTTTTGATCGGGTACTCAGGTCGCGGGCCCGATCGGGCGAGGCTTGCCTGATGCCATCGGGTGGGATGACCTTTTGGCAGTTTTGACTTTGACTTTTTGCTCATTCACCCGATCTTGCACCCGATCGGGCAAGGTATTTTTGATCGGGTGTTAGGGTTGCGCACCCGATCGGGCACACCTTTCCCGATGCAATCGGGTGCTCCTCTTATTCTTTCCTCAGCAGAATTTTAAGCCCGTCCGATCGGGCAGGGGTCGCCCGATCTCATCGGGCGAGCTACTGTTCAGTAAGTAGCTCGCCTTTTTGCAAGTATGGGGCAAGCATGGCTCAATGTTCTCCTCAAATAGCATATCTGCACATCAAAGCACACAAGATCTAGGAACACATTAGTACCCTCACTCTCTCTCACATGCTACAAACTACGAAACAAAGGAAAAGAAAAATTAACTAAGGGATACAGGTTGCCTCCCGCAAAGCGTTGGTTTATGAAGGTCCCGCACGACCATATTACCTTTCTAGACAGATGAATCAAGTGGGGAGGAATCAAAGCGGATTTCCTCCACACAACCAACAAAGGCACCCTCATGGTACAGCTTCAGACGCTGTCCATTTACCTTAAACTTCTCTCCTTTTTGGTTGGCAACCTTGATGGCACCATGTGCCTTTACTTCTGTCACCTCGAATGGTCCAGACCATCGAGATTTGAGCTTTCCAGGAAACAGTCTCAACCTGGAATTGAACAATAAGACCTTGTCGCCAACCTTGAACTCTCTTTTTCCTATCATCTTATCATGCAACTTCTTGGTTTGCTCTTTATAGAGCCTGTGATTCTCATAAGCATCCAAACGGAGCTCATCCAACTCATTGAGTTGAAGAAGTCGTGCTTCACCTGCAGCTGTCAAATCAAGGTTAATCTCTTTGACCGCCCACGCAGAAAGATACTCCATCTCAACTGGTAGATGGCAAGCTTTGCCATAAACCAATCGATAGGGTGTGGTACACAAAGGAGTCTTAAGAGCAGTGCGGAGCACCCAAAGAGTGTCATCAAGTTTCAAAGACCAATCTTTCCTAGCTTTAGTGACGACTTTCTCAAGGATCCTCTTAATCTGCCTATTAGACACTTCTACTTCGCCACTAGTCTGGGGGTGATAGGCAAGACCGACTTTGTGGGTGACTCCATGTTTTTTCAGTAGGGCCTTGAAGGTGCTCTTATGAAAGTGAGAACCTCCATCACTAATTACAACACGGGGGACACCAAAACGTGGGAAGATTATTTTCTTAAACATCTTCATCACAACCTTGGAATCATTGGTTGGTGATGCTATAGCTTCTACCCATTTAGTCACATAGTCGACGGCCAGTAAAATATACCTATTCCCACAGGATGTAGGAAAGGGTCCTATAAAATCAATCTCCCACACATCAAAAGGTTCGACCTCTAACATCCCACTCTGTGGCATCTCTTGCCTTTTTGAAATATTACCCGTCCTTTGACAAGCATCACAAGACAAACAAAAGGCATGGGCATCTTTGAAAATCGAAGGCCAATAGAAACCACTATGTAAGACTCTAAAAAAAGTCGCTTGGGAACCTAGATGACCACTAGAGGGCATACTATGACAGTGGAGCAAAACACCTTCTATTTCCCAATCAGGAATGCAACGACGAAACATCCCGTCGGAGCACTTCTTATATAGGAAAGGATCCTCTCAAAAATACATTCTAGCCTCATGATAAAACTTTTTCCGCTACTGATATGTAAGATTGGGAGGATGTGAACCACTAACACAACAGTTAGCAAAATCAGCATACCAAGGAGATTTAGAGTACACAGAAAATAAATGATCATCAGGAAAAGAGTCATCTATAGGAGGGTCAGAAGGTGATCCAAACCTCAACCTAGAAAGGTGGTCGGCGACCACATTCTCAGCACCCTTCTTATCTTTGATTTCCAAGTCGAACTCTTGCAGCAAAAGAATCCATCTGATGAGTCTAGGTTTGGCCTCCTTCTTGGCCATCAAGTACTTCAAAGCAGCATGATCAGTGTGTACTATAACTTTCGAACCTATCAGATAGGTTCGAAATTTGTCCAATGCATAGACTATGGCTAGCAACTCCTTCTCTGTCATAGCATAGTTAACTTGGGCTGGATCCAAGGTTTTGCTAGCATAGTGAATAACATGGAGTAGCTTATCCTTCCGCTGACCAAGTACTGCCCCTATTGCATAATCACTAGCATCACACATGATCTTGAAAGGGAGATTCCAATCTGGAGGTTGTATAATAGGGGCAGTGATCAAAGATGTCTTTATCCTGTCAAAAGACTCCAAACAATCATTAGTAAAATCGAACGTGGCACCCTTTAGCAACAATTGAGTGAGGGGTTTCGCAATTTTCGAAAAATCTTTGATAAACCTGCGATAAAATCCCGCATGACCAAGGAAACTCCTCACTCCTTTGACATTCATTGGAGGAGGAAGTTTCTCGATCACCTCAATCTTTGCTCTATCCACTTGGATGCCACGCTCAGAAATCAAGTGACCTAAAACGACACCTTCATTCACCATGAAGTGACATTTTTCCCAATTAAGCACGAGGTTTGCCTCAACACATCTTTTAAGCACTTTGGACAAATTATGCAGGCAAACATCAAAATCAGAACCATAAACACTGAAATAATCCATAAACACTTCCATGATATTTTCAATAAAATCAGAGAATATGGCCATCATGCAGCATTAGAAAGTAGCGGGAGCGTTACACAATCCAAATGGCATCCTGCGATATGTGAAGGTGCCATAAGGACATGTAAACGTAGTCTTTTCCTGATCATCTGGATAGATGGGGATTTGGAAAAAACCAGAATATCCATCCAGATAACAGAAGTAGCTATGTTTGGCTAGCCTTTCCAACATCTGATCAATAAAGGAGAGGGGGAAATGAACTTTCAGAGTGGCATTATTAAGTCTACGATAATCAATGCACATACGCCACCCTGTGACAGTCCTAGTGGGAATTAAATCACCTTTTTCATTTTCAACAAGAGTGGTCCCCCCCTTCTTGGGAACCACTTGCACAGGACTGACCCACTTCGAGTCAGCAATGGGATAAATGATCCCTGCATCTAACAGTTTCATAATTTCTTTCTTCACCACCTCTTGCATATTAGGATTCAAATGTCTCTGAGGTTGAATGCAAGGGCGGTGATCCTCTTCCAGATTAATACGATGCATACAAAAATCAGGACTAATGCCCTTAAGATCATCAATACTATACCCAATAGCCTTCTTGTGTATACGAAGCACAGTAAGCAAGCTTTTCAATTGGCTATCTGTGAGTTTAGTACTGACAATCACAGGACATTCTTCCTTATCATCTAAAAATGCATACTTCAAATGAGAGGGTAGTGGTTTGAGTTCCACCTTAGTTACCTGAGGAGTAGAACTGGAGTATACACTTTCAAGTACCACAGTTTCCTGTTTCTGTTTAGCTCCATGACCCTCTAAATCAGCAAGACAGGCATCAACATTAGTATCGATGCCTAAGGAGTCACTCTCAGTCAATGCTACCTCCAATGGGTCAGCATCACGTATCTGCTGAAATGCGGACATCACAGCTTTGTCTACCACATCTATCCTGCAACAAGATTCTTCAAGCATAGGGGACTTCATAGCATTGGTTAGTTTAAAAGTGACAGTATCATCACCAACACTCAAAGTCAAAGACCCTGACTTGACATCAATAACAGCACCTGCAGTGCACAAAAATGGTCTGCCCAATATAATAGGAATTTGGGCATCCTCTTCCATATCCAACACAACAAAATCCACAGGAATGTAAAACTTTCCCACCCTTACAGGGACGTCTTCTAAAACACCTAGAGGGTATTTTATAGAACGGTCAGCCATCTGCAAAGTAATTTGAGTGCACTTAAGTGCCCCTATATTCAATTTATTACAGACAGACAAAGGCATGACTGACACAGTTGCACCTAAATCACATAATGCTTTATCAATAAAAAGTGCACCAACATGACAAAGGATGGAAAAGCTACCAGGATCTTTCAATTTAGGTGGAGATTTATTGTGCAAAACGGCACTACACTCTTCAGTGAGTGCGACTCTATCTACCCCACCAAAATCTCTCTTTTTAGTGATCATTTCCTTCAAAAACTTAGCATAGACAGGCACTTGAGAAATAAGTTCAGTGAAAGGAACCGTTACCTCGAGGTTCTTGGCCATGGCCAAGAACTTACCAAGTTGTTGATCCACCTTGGACTTTTGCATTCGATGAGGAAAAGGCAACCTTGGTGTAAAAGGTGTATCATAAACCTTCTCCTTCTCCTTCTTCTTTTCTGCCTGTTCAGCTGTTTCAGATAGTTCGACATCAGACGTCCTATTATTCTCCAATTCCTTCTCTGCTACCTCCTTCTCCTTGCTATGGACAGTATCATCATCAATGGGCATAGGAGGAGCAGCATAAGCAGTGCCACTACGAAGAGTAACGGGGTTTGCTTGCTCCATATGTGTAGGTTGCCCTGGCAACTGTCCCTGCTGCCTCTGTGCATTAGTTTCTGCCAACTGAGCAATCTGGGTCTCGAAGTTTTATGTGCTTCTCTTGAGCCCTCTGTGCATCCTCATTTGCTTTCTACATAGCCAACAACTGTCTCTCTTGAGTTTTCTGTGACTCCTCATTTGTCTTTTGCATAGACAATACTAGTTTCATCAGTTCAGACGTGCTAGACTCTTGTGAGGTTGCATTTTGTGGTGGTGGCTGATAATTTTGATGGGTAGGTCTTTGGAAACCAGGGGGATTGTGAGAATTCCCTTGGTGTGGGTAGTAGTTGGGTTTTGGGTTGTTGTGTAGAGGTTGATAGGAATTTTGTGGGGGATGGTAGGAATTTTGTGGCTGTGGGTTCTGAACGTTGTTACTTCTATAGGAAAGAAGTGTGCTGTCTTTCCAACCAGGATTGAATGTGTTGGAGTAGGGGTTATTTGGTTGTCTTTGCTGAAAAGCATTAGCCTGCTCCATCTGATTCTGACTGAACTGACAATCATGGCCGAAGTGACCCTGAATACCACACACCTCGCAGTAAGATGAGGTGATGGGTGCAACTGCCGACATGGCATTGATGCTCATAGGTGGAGGTGTTGAACTAGAGGACTTCATTGTTTGTAGTTGCTGAGTTAGTTGCGCCATCTGAGATGTAAGCAATGAAATAGCGTCAACTTCAAGTACCTTCTTCGTCAAACTCCTAGATGATGAGTGGTCATTGGCTGCAAGATTTGCTAGGAAGTCATAACCCTCATCAACTGCCTTGTCCAAAAAGACTCCTCCTGCAGACGAATCAACAGTACTCTTCGTCTGAGGTTGCAGACCATTATAAAAAGTCTGCGTTAGAAACCACTTGTCCATATTATGATGTGGACATTCCCTCTGTAGGTCTCTGAATCTAGTCCACGCTTCCCTCAATGTCTCATCTGGCTCTTGGGAAAACGTGGCCAACTTGTTTATGATTTCTGCGGTTTTTGTGGGAGGGTAATACTCATGAAGAAATGCGGCAGAAATCGCCGGTCATTCTGTCTTAGTGATATCGTTGAACCACCTCTGATCCTTGTCTCTGAGTGAGAACTCGAATAACATAACTTTCAGCTGCTCAGGTGTGACTCCTTAATGTTTAACAGTCCTGCAGAGTTGTTGGAATCTCTGCAGATGGTTGGCCGGATCTTCAGAAGGATGCCCACTAAACTGATTCTGCTGCACCATATTAATTAGTGCAGGTTTGATTTCAAAATTGTTCGCAGCAATAGTGGGCATCTGTGGACCTGTGGGTATGCCTTCAGGATTAGGCACCCCATAAGATTTCAGTGACTTCGCCATTGGTAATGTAGAAATCTTTTAATCTGGCTTCTCTTGATCAAATTCTGCTCTAAGATCCCGAAGTATTGCTTCTATGTCGGGATCTCCAGGAATAATATGAGTTTTCTTTTGATACCTGGACATATAAGAGAAAACGACAAGATAACCGTAAGAATGGCCTCAATTGGAACGGGAGGTTCCAATGAGGCAAAAAGAAGTACGCTAATTAATCGAATAAATACTAGAAAACTAGCCGTCTCCCCGACAACGGCGCCAAAATTTGATAGGATTTAGTCATATCACCTATTCAAAGATAAACCTACAGTCCTCTAACTAAGGTAGTCAATGGAAGCAGGGTCGAATCCGCAGGGAGACAGAGTTTCTATAATAATATTCAATCAACTAACTACTTCAGATGAAATCAGGGAGAATTAAATGAACTAAAATTAAGCTAAAAAATACGAATTAAACTGAGGATTTAACTATGGACTAAAAGCCTAGGGTATTAGGTCGGTCCACCATGCTTATACCAATCAAACAAGGTCAACTACTATCAAAATCTAAGTCAAGAGTCGAGGGATTAGAGCATGTGTTGAGCTATGGTTAAGACTCAACGCTCATAGTTCAACATACGCCGCATGTTCACTAACGTAATCAGAACTACTGATGTGTCCTAGGCCTCTAATCGTAAGACGGATCTGTACAAACAACTATTAACCACAAGCAATCAATGAAATTGGCCACTAACATTAATCACTAATTAAGAACAAACTACACCACAATCGCTCTAATCAAGCCCTAGGAATCAATAGTAGTCTAAATAACAATCATGGTATAAACATGGCTTCCCTATCTAACACCCTAGAAAGAGAACTACTCAGACATGATCGAATTAACAATGACAAAGCTAATCGAAAACCCTAAGAATTGCATCATAAACTAATCGAATAATAAGCAATTAAACTAAGCAATTGAGAGATAAGAATAAAGCAATAAGAAAGATGTTTACCAAATTGACGGAAAGCGAGAACTTCTATTGAATTGAAATAGTATTCGAATCTCTTCTACAATGGAAAACTATGAAAAACTAGGCTAAGAGCTCTCTAAATGTTCAATGGAATAAAAAATACAAATAAAAACAACCTAAAATGTATTTATAGTTTCTAAGAAAACAATAAGATAGAGTGGGGAAAAAACGAAAAATCGCGTCCCCGTGTCGTCCACCCGATCCGGCAAAGGGCCGCCCGATCGGGCCTGGGAACCTTCTTTCAGCAGTAAGGAGAATGCACGCACCCGATCAGATCGGGCAACAGTCACCCGATCGGGGCTGCAACCCTAGCACCCGATCGGGCAGGACCACCCGATGGCATCGGGTGGTTGTCTTCTTCAGCTCCCAGAAAAACAGCAAATTTGGCCAAGTGTAAGTCCTCCCGATCGGGCGGAAAATTTGAAGTTTTGGCCTAAAATACTCGTACCCGATCGAGCAGTGGTTGCCCGACCCGATCGGGCGAAGCTTCTTTCTTTCTTGCCTCTACTTGGCTTCAGACGCCAATTCTTTTGCATATTTCTTCTTCACAACGGGGTCTGAATACCATCTCGAGACCGCCAAGATGCCTCATAACCTTCCGCTATAGCGTGGTGATCAAAACATCAAGTAAATAGGGAGTTTTTCCCTAAAAACCTGCAAAACGATATGGAACACACAAACCACAACTATATCAAAATAGTTAGCATAAATAGCTCCTAAGAGCGTCAATATCGCACAATTTAGCATGTAAAGAAAGGGAAAAACCCTATAAGAAATCAATATATCAATTATCATTTGATTTCCATCCTTATTTGAGTATTTCTTATTACTCTTCTCTTTAGTTGCTTTCATACTTGTTTTATTTTGGTTTAGCATTTGATTAGTAGTGATTAATTGATGATTAGCTTATTTAGTATGATTTTCACCATTGTTGGATCACATATGTTGTTTGAAGCTTTTTATTTTACCTTTTTTATGGCTAGTGAGTAGTCTACTAGCTAGGGGAAGGGGATGACCTAGGTGATCATTAGTTAACCTTAAAAGTCAAGCTTGGGGGTTAGAATTAGGTGATATTTGGTTGTCTAACTTGTTTAATTGCCTTGTTTAATTGATTGATCACCATTTGAACTTGATTTGGAGATCAAAAGTGAAGGATCGAGAGATGAAGCTTTTTATTGACCTTAGGCTAGTCAATAGGTTGACTTCATCATGAGAATAGGTGATTGACTTCCTAGGATATCAATCGAATCGCTATAAGTTGTGGAAATACTTGGTTGATTGATTTTACCATGAAAATAGGTAAAATTGGTTGATTAGGTCCTCCTAATTAGCTCGAGAGAGTAATTAGGAAATATTTGAGTGACTTAGTCCCTTAGTTGACCCTAATAAATCCTCTTGGCTTGACAAATAGGTTAGCTAATGGTTAACTAGTGATTCCCCTACCCCTAGTGTCTTCCTATTATAGTTTAAACTCAATCATTTACTTTAATCTTTAGCTAATTCGTTTACTATTTCTTAGTTAATCATTAATCTCAAAAAACCCCAAAAATAGACTTAGCTCGGTAAATCGCTTTCAAACCTTGATTAATCCTTGCTTCCTCGTGGATTCGACCCTTTCTTGCCCGATATTAGGCTAAGTTAGGTTTATTAATTTGGCACGTGCAACGACCGTGTCAACCACCACCTCCACAAACCCATATTATCTCCACCTTCAACCTTCACGACCTAGACATCGTTCCACCCAGCCACACTATTATCCGAAAATCCAAATCTAACAAGGAAGATTTGCTCACGACAAACCCAAAAAAGGGAAGTTGGGATGAAAATCAAAACTCAAAAAGACAAAGTGTAGCAATAAAAAAACAATAATCAGGCAGAAGAACCCGTAAAAATGACGAGAAATGGCAATGCGAAAGAGCGGATCTTGGAATGAGAAAGTAATTGGATTGAAGCAAATGAAAATGTGAAAAGAGAAAATAAAAATGGTAATGGAAAATTTAAATTAAAAAAATGATGAATACCCAGTATGAATTGCAGCAACAGTTGAAGGAAGAGGATGAAGAAAAAGTCGAAAGTTTTAGAGAATGCAATTAGACGAGAGGTGTAATTAAATTTAGTAAGGAATCCTCCTCCTGCGATATAACTACAACCCAGATAGTACTTCGTCTAGTACTATTGCTTGTTCGAGGAGACGCCAGAGAGAGGTTGTGGTGGCTGGCAACTTTGAAGCCTTGATTTGGTTGGTGGGTAGGTAGGGTGATGGTGGCTGGCGAATTTGGGGTTAGTGGAGGTTGTTTTGGTGGTAGATGAAGTAAGGTTGGGTGGTTTGTTTAGTGGTGAGAGAGGGGTGTGTGAGGTAAAATTAAATCAGTATTAAGTTAGTTAATTAGGATAATTCAACATGGTTTAATGTGTTTAGTAAGTAGGGTAGATTTTATCCATTCATCCACTAAAACTTACTCAAGAAGGAAATAAATATAACTATTACATCTATTTGAAACACCCAAATATAGAAAAGTGTTGCATTTATTTTAAGAAGGAGGTAGGATGTAGTTCTTAGAGTTAATCTTATAAATGGGATTCGAACGATTAAATCTTTTAACATTTGGGACCTATAACTTTTTTCTCACCGTTTGGGACCTAAAACGGATTTGAGATAGAAAATATTAACTACGATTAACTTTGGACCAAACCAAAAGACATAATTTGTTGTTTTTATTAAAAAAACGTCACTCCAACTTCCATTTATGTCACTTTGATGCTTCTAGTAGCCTTCATCCACAACCATCCTCTAAATTCTATTGAAGGTCCTTCAAGCTTTTTTAAAAAAAAAATCAAAATTACAACAATTATCAAGGTATGTGTTCAAGTCATCTATATTTCGCTTATCATAAAAAAAATATGATGTTTTACCTTGTGGGTGTTAGTTAGGGTTTGGTCAACTCTGTTCAATATCAATTGCTTCAGGCATTCTATCTGCTTTATATTGTTCAATACCCATTTCATTGAATTTGTGCGCTACTCCAGTCCACGTCCCTAAAAGCCTCGTATCGTGATCCAAAAATATTTAAGCTAAAACTTCAATAAGTTCCTCAACAATTTTTTATCTGATTTTTTTTTGTAAAGTGGAATAAAAATTTCAACCATAAGTTACAATGGTGTTTTTTTTGGGGATTTCGTAGTTTCAACAAATGTTTGAAAATTTTGGAGTTTTGAAAAATAAAGTTGTTCCCCTGTTTTTTGGGGCTTTATAGTTGAATAAAGACATTGTTATCAAATATGAAGAATGGTACAAATGATTTTTATTACTTTTTTTTGGTAAGAAGAAGTGGCAAGGACTTCGCTCGGATCCTAATGAGCCAGACACTTTGAGAGAGGGGGAATGATAAGGGAAATCTCAAGTTTGGAAGGCTCTCTTATTTCCACCAGACCAAGCTTGCTTGGTAAATGATTTTTATTACTTGTGTTGTGGACCTTGTGGTATATTGCACTAGCCTGAATTGATGGGGAATGGTGCTTAGCTTCTACGTTTGGGTTTGTTTTTTTATTTATTAATTCTAGTTAGCTTTTTTAAATACTATAATTCTTATTTTTGGTGTAAATGCTCTCAAGTGGTTAATGTTGGGTTAACTTGGCAAAATATCAACCATAGGTCCCAAAGAGTGAAAAAAGTTAGCAGGTCCCAAGTAGTGAAAAAAATAATAAATTAGTGCTCATTTGTGCGCTTAACGGTTTTGGTTAATAAATGTCACGGTTGAGTGCTTATCATAAATTCACGAATATTTTGGGAAATTTTAAAAACTTAGATATATCAGTGACATTTACTAGCTTTTTTAGACCCGTGCAAAATGCACGGGAAAGGTTTTTTGTAAATAGATTTTGAGTTACTATTTAAGAGATCATAAGACTACAAACTAAGTTGAAGATGAATAACGTAAATTGATCTATTAAGAAAAATAATCAAGTCAAGAATATAAATGGACACAAACAATAATTGGTTCATTATATATAACCTTTTCATAATATATAAGATAAGGTCGAGTAAGGATTAATTAAATTCATCAATCGGTTTTTAAAATTATCTTCAATACATTGTCAGTAAATTATAATAATACCTCTTCTTGCGGATTCAAAAACTCTTCGGGAGTTTTATTAACCAACTCACGAACTACCTTGTCATACAAAATAAAACACTCATTCTTTGTTCCGTGAGATACAATAATCTTCAACCTAGATCTTTTGTGATAAAAAAATTATCCAAAATTATAAGGAGTATTTTGTATATTAAAATTTTCAAAAAATTAATGCAAATAGATAGTTACTAAAATTGGGTCCCTTAACAATGTATCTATCTTTTAGACAAAAAAAAGTTTTCACCCTCTTTAATAACTTTAGGAGCACATCTTATGCAAGCTTGATACCACCACCCAAAATCAAAAATCAATGTCCACTATAGTTGCCAAACAAATAACTTTCCCAATTGATTTTCTTTGTTTTTTGTAATGTTAAAATCATAAATTTAATTAATATCTTTGAATTTCATGTATTTCGCTAAAGCAACTAATTTCGGGATCATCTCGTCTACAAAATTTTGAATGCCAACTGGACGGGGTATAAAATCATTTCTTACCTATTGGCTATAAAACACCCTCGTTTCACAAACAATAAACAAACGCGACGAATATATCACCAATCAAAGCAAAGGATACTATTATTGTTTTTAAACAAAACGATAGTATATTCAAATAGAATATTATACACATTAGATGGACAATATCATTTTATGGCAAAAGGATAGGTTATTTGATTGTACGTTTTGTTAACTCGTCATCAATACTTCCCACTTCACTCTGAGTGAGATAGTCATTCATTTCTCATACACGTATTATTCGAACCCTTATGGTGTAAAATTTCTTCCCTTTGCTTATTTCACTTATACTGATTAGTTGACATAGATGATCCATTGTAGTTTTATTTTGAAAAAACTTAAATATGATTCTTGTAAAGTTGGGAAAATGTACAACAAAATTGTTAAAACTACTATCGTATTTATACTTAATATTAAGTAGATAGTGACTTAATTAAAGGAAAAAACTTTAAATAAGGAAATCTAAAAAAATCGAAAAATTTGTAAAAGTAAAATAACAAAAAGGTTAGCATGTTCATATAATATTTCAAAAAATAATATGGATATTATGCTCTTCTAGAAAAGTCAGATTACCTTAATTGCATTTAGTAATCTTAATCTATTAGACACTCCTAAAATCTTCCTTATTTAATGAAAAAACCTTTAAATAAGGGAATCCTAAAAGGTGACATGTGATATTGATAAATATGGTGATTTTTATGGTGATTTTTTGTAGGAGAATCGTCAAATATGGATATTAAGTAGTGAAAAGTCAGAGTATCTTAATTGTATTTAATAGTCCTAATCTATTGGATACTCCTAAAATTGTCAATAAGTAAAGGAAAAAACTTCAAATAAGGAAATTCTAAAAACGTATAATAATAAATTGACAGATATGGTTTTTTGAGTGATTTTTTGTATGTGAATTTTTATTTATGTTTTTAGAATCATTATTTATGGTGTTTTTAAATTAAAAATCTTATTACTAAATAATTTATGAGAATCTTATTTATGGTGATTTTTTTATTAAAATCGTAACTTATTTATAGTTAAAACTATAATCTGAATTGCATTTTTTTTTTACTAAAACCTTATCTTCATGGTGCAATATTGTTAAAAGACTTGGAGATACGATATTTCATATCTTATTTATGCTGATTTTATAATTTTGTTCTATAATCTAGCCCGTTAGCATTTATACTATTTTACAAATATTCAAGCAACACTCACGTTCTGATCTTATAATGTGAATTATATATTATGAAATTAACATTAAAATGGCAAGATCCATAAATTGATTGTGATTGAGAATATTTTCATAAGAATGTTAAGAACCTTCTAAATTTATATATATTATTGCTAAGAACCTTGCAAATTTAACTTATCAATATCATAATAAATTAATAATGTTATATGAGATCTTAGCAGATAAATTAATCTATTTTTTTGTTTGCATATGAAAAGTAATTTGCATTCACTTGATTTTAGTATATGATTTTTGTCTTAAAGTATATGATTTTTATTCATTTTAGTACCAATGATGGTTTATTAGCGCCTTGTTAAAAAAATATATCTAGATTTAATGGGGTTATTGAAAAATTATTCAAATTTAGAGCATAAAATAGTTACCTTAAAAACCCTTAATTACAATAATCGAATTCTTTTCAATTGCTCGACTTTTTATTAGAAAATCATTTTAAAAAATTATGTTTAATATTATTCTTATAAATGTAATGTAAAAGGTAGGTTTTACAAATAAATAAATTTACTTAATTTAGTTATCATTTCTTGCACATGTTAAACGCATTAAATATATTTAAAATATATATATAACCCCTAAATTAGCTCTATATGCTCTACATGGCATATATCCCAAGTGATTTTGGCCCTTGATTTTAGGTGAATTTCTTTTAGGTTATTTATTTTGTGTCTATAATTGCATGGTAATGTTTATGCTAGTAATTTAGGGAAATACTTAATGAGTATCATACAATTGCTTTAATTTTTCCTTTCAGTGTAAAAATATTTTTTTATTCTTTGGTAATAACATTTGAAACAACACTTGATAATAACATTTTTTTAATTCTTTATGTATCAAATGTTGTTATCAAAGATAAAAAAAAATGTTATTATCAATGTTAACCTAAATAAAATTATAACGTCCATAATTAACTAAATAAAATCAAGATACTTGAGAAAATTTTTTAAGTACATAGATTATGGTTAATTGACCTAATAAAAAGATTATGGGCTTGAATATCAAAAGGTAATGGGTAAATATTATTATTAATAAGTTACGACTACATATTTGATTATACTATTATATATTATATGGTTGTATTGTATGATATAATTTGAAACAATATAATGAGATATGATTACTATATATAGTAAAAAAAATTACATACTAAATAGGTGATTAGGAAACTTATTAATCTTATGGTAATCAATCACGTTTTTAATGACAACTTTATACATACTACCTCTGTTTTTTCCATAGAGACGTTTGCTTTTTCACGCAGATCAAGGAATAAGTGCAAAAGTAAGAGAGAAGAATGGTAAAAGTAAGGAAAAAGTGAAAAAGGTAGAGAGAATGAGAGAAATGTAATATTTAAGTGAACCAACCTACCATTTATGGTAAAAGGTAGAAATGTCTCAATTGAATAAAAACTCCTCTAAATGAAAAAATGTCCCTATTAAAAAAATGAAGGTAGTATTATATAATCAATCGATATAGACCAGATAGTTGCTAATCAATCTATATATATAAGTGGATAGATTATGGTTAATTGGCCTTATAAAAAGAGTGTGGGCTTGAATATCAAAATAGGAATATTAGTTGTTTAATGGATTGCTAATTACCATCTATAAAAATATATTATTTCCTTTAAATTAAAGTATAAGAGCGTGATTGATATAAAATTGGAAGCCCTAGTTTGATTGGTAATTATCGTTTAAAAGTTGATGATTTCATTTAAATTAAACTCTAAGGATCGTCTATAAATGGTACAGATAAGTATAATATATGATTAATAGATGGCAAATTATAAGAACTTAAGTTTAGGCTTTAATATAAAAGTTGAATTTAAAAATTTTCCTCAAGTATCTTGATTTTATTTACTTTAATTATGGATGTTGTAATTTCATTTAAATTAAACTCTAAAGATCGTTTATAAATGACAAAGATAAGTATAACATATGAGATAACCATGGGAAATTGTAAGTGCTTAGGTTTAGGCTTGAATATAAAATTTGAACTTAAGTGGATAAAAACGAACTTTAACACTATATAAGTAGATAGATTATGGCCAATTGACCTAATAAAAAGATTATGGGCATGAATATCACAAGATAACTACTAAAAATTATATATCTAAATTATATTATTATTAATAAGTTACGATTTTATAATTGGTTATACTATAATATGATATATGATTATATTATATGATCAGATTTAAATCAATATAATGAGATATCATTACTATATTTACTTAAAAAAAAAACATAATAAATAAGTGATTAGTCAACTTATTAATCCATTGGCAGTCAATCACGCTCTTAATGGCAACTTTATACATGTTTTAAAAAACAAATTTAAATAGTTGATAGGTTATTTATTGCTATTATAATTACAATATTTAAAATGTTATAATCGTTCTTTATAGTAGGAGTAGGATTACAATTGTTGATTGATTGATTATGTGATAATTTGATTGAATTATGGAATGTTTAGTTGATTTAATTGATTAGTTGATTTAATTGATTAGTTGATTCATCTTAATCAATCAATATCCTATCAAATTGAAACTGTGATTGATTTCTTAATAGGAAGTTTAGTTGTTTATTTGAATGATAATTACCATTTATAATACTTGATTGATTAATTCCGTGATTGATCTAATTTGATAGGAGATTGATTGGTTGGGATAAGCTAAATGATTGATTGATATCATATTTTAAAAGTGATTGATATAAAAAGAGGCAGTTTAGTGTTTTAGGTTCTCAAAAATTACCATTTATTTATAATTTCATTTATTTTAAAATATTAAAACGTGATTTGATATCAGAATAGGAAGTTTAGTTGTTTAGTTGATTAATAATTACCATTTCTAAAACTAAATTAACTTCCTATAAATTAAATTATAAAGATCGTTTATAAATGGTAAAGATAAGTATAATATTGTTTGTAAACGGCAAAGATCGTTCATTTAAATTTATGGGTTAGTCAAATTTGAATACATGAAATCAGTTTAGGAAAATATTATCTAATTAACTTGGGAAATATTTGTTAATATATATTGCTATAAAACGGAAAATTAAAAAGTTAGTCAAATTTGAATAAATGTAATCAGTTAAGGAAAATTGTATCTAATTAATTTATGAGATTTTTGACAAAAATAGGCGTTATTGAATGGTTTACCAAATCATACAAAGATTTGTCGTAATTTTTTTGTTAGAGATTTTAATCTTCTTTACATAATCGAATTTCAAAAGATCTTAAATACAAAAACGGAAAAGTTACAAATTCTGAGAAGAAAGATGTTAGTCAAATTTGACTACTTTGACAATAAAAAAAAGGAATTTATTGGTTAGTCAAATTTGAATACATGAAATAAGTTAAGGAAAATAATATATAGTTAACTTGGGAAATATTTGTTAAGATATTTTGCTATAAAAACGGAAAATTACAAAGTTAGTCAAATTTGAATAAATATAATCAGTTAAGGAAAACGGTATCTAATTAATTTAGGAGATTTTTGACAAAATAGGCGTCATCGAATGGTTTACCAAAAAAAAATCCCAGAAAGATATTCGTAATCTTTTTTTAGAAATTTTAATCTAATGATTTATTTACATAACCAAATTTAAAAATATTTTAAACAGAAAACGGAAAAAATACAAATTTGGAGAAGAAAAGATGTTAGTCAAATTTAACTACTTTTACAATAAAAAAAAAGGAAATTTAATGGGTTAGTCAAATTTGAATACATAAAATAAGTTAAGGAAAATGTTATCTAATTAACTTGGGAAATATTTGTTAAGACATTTGGTAAATAATTTATTCTACCGATTTCAATGTATAACCAAATTTAGAAAGATTTGAAAAATCGAAAAAGATAAAAAATGGGAGGAAAAAAATTGTCAATGGATAAATGAATTTATTTAACAGAAAATGATTATAATTTTTGAATGTATATTCAAATTACAAATGCGCAATCAATTAAAATGAAAAAAAAATATAAATTACGAAAAGTATTGTGAACATTTTCATAAATTTTTAAGTTATTACTTGGTTTAATGTAAACTGCAAAGTAATATATAATAATGATTTAATAAATCGGTTGGCTACATCAAGATATTGTATTTAACAAATGCAAAGAAAAATAAAATTACTATAACAAAACACTACAATTTACTAATACTCAAAAAATAATTAGGTAAAAATCTAGAATAACTTTAAGATTGCATAAAAAACAAACAAAATGTATATTCGAATAATCGAATTTGAATATAAATATGACAAAAGAATAAAAAGAAATTATTTTATTATTATTCAATAGGGATAAGGATTACATTTGATGAATTAACAAATAATAAAATACATAAGAAAATGACAACACAAAAAAAAAACGATTAGATTGATGATACTTTGATCAAAATATTCAAAACCTCCATTGTGATGTTGTAATGATGATTATGAAACTTTCAACAATCGCATTTGGAGAATTCATCCAATATTCTTCGAATTGGAGAAATAAAAGAGTGTAACAATCTTCCTTCAATCGAAATTTGTAAAACCATTCCAATATTCTTGAATGATTTTATTGAATGAAGTCATGTTTTCATTTTGAGAGAGAAACATTCAGAATGAGAGAGGCTTGATTTGATTATAGGGTTAGATGTGAATGAAAGGGGATAGGGAGATGATTTATTTATAATTGTAGTTAATGTCTGGCTTGATATCATTAATAATATCAATCAATTAAATTCAATGTTAAAAAAAATTAAAACGTCAAAAATTGAATTAGCATATAACTTGTTCCTTAATTTAAGATTGCTTTTGTGTAAATTTTAGTAAGAATATAATTTGTTCCATATGTGGCTTGCAACAAATTAGGAAGAAGATTTGCCAATTAATAATTGAAAAGGTTTGTTTCCTAAAGTCAAGGAATATTTTCGGCTATCTTTTCAATATGGCAATTATTTTGATATGACAAATAATAATCTCAATCTATATGCTATTATATACTGAAAATTAAAAATTTATTCCCCATAATTTAGGCATATGGAATATAATTAAAGGGAGATTTTATTTTATTTGATATAATCCTTAATTAAATATATTCTTTAATCTTATTTTATATGAAAGTTATTAAAGCAAATCTATTCCTTAATTTAAGCAATGAGCCTATACGTGGTTTTGGTAAGTCCACTAATTTAGGAATAGATTAAGGATTTGATTCTTATTTTTTTAAAGAGCTTTTAATTAAAGCAATCAACCGAATTAAATGGGTCATTCTTACTGAAAATAAGCCACACTTAATTAGCTAATATTTAGGAAGATAATAAGAGTCAAACGCTAATTTAGGAATAGATAAAGGGCATTATTTTCGGAATATTGTATTCCTTTAATTAAGGGAAATCAAAGGCTAATTACACGGAATTACAATAAAAAATGCAAAATAACACCAATTTGACACGTATATTTTTTAATTTGTATAATGCATTTTAAAAAAAGCAAAAAAATCTGTGGCTGACACGTGGCTTCTGTAAACGGTAGGATGTTTGAGAGATCAAGGTTTGCTTAGGATTAATCTAGATAGATAGATTAAATTCCTAGATATCTCATTGTAAAATGAAAAATGTATTGATTAATAAAGAACACAGGTAATATTGACAATTGATTAGGAAAGTGAAAATAGGGAACATTTGAGAATATCACTGTGGAAATTGGAATTGATGGTTAAGGCGATATAGTGAGGTAGCCAAGAACAAAAGTCATCTATCTCATCAGTGATCACATCGCAAATAAACACAGCAGCAATCGGCGGGAAACAATGCGACAACAATTTCGTCACCTCGCCGGAATCACTCTGGTAATCCTAATAACCTCTCTCCTCCCCGTCCATTCCCTTTCCCGCCCATTCGTACTTGTCGTCACACAGGAGGACCTCCGAGACACCGTCAACATCCCTAACTCTCCGTCTTCGGAAGAAACTAACCCTGATTCTGACTCTTCCGATTGGGATGAGTTTGGCGAATCCGATTCCAAATCAGAGGAGGAACTCGACCCTGGATCATGGCGCCCTATTCTCGAACAACCCGATTTCACTCCCAATCACAATGAGAATTCGTTGCATTACTCTGGTTTGTATAAGATGGTATCTTCTGCGAGTTCCGGCGAGTTGAGATTAATGGAGGAAGCTTCATCGGAAATTGAGGCTGCTGCTAAGGCTGGAGATCCTCATGCTAGGTCTGTGTTAGGGCTTTTATATCATATGGGGATTGGTAGGGAGAGAAATAAAGCTAAGGCTTTTTTATATCATCATTTTGCTTCTATTGGTGGTAATTTGCAGTCTAAGATGGCTCTTGCTCATTTTTATGCTCGTCAAGATGTATGTTTCTCTTTTTCCCTTCTTTTTTTTTTGTTGTAATTGTGTTTATTTTACAACTCAGATTCAGTTCACTTTAAGATGTTCGGGGGTTTTAGAAGCCGCTTGGTAATGTAAAATGATTTTCACGGAAAACAATCTCAATGGAAAACACAATTGTAAGTTCAGTTGTTTGGTACTATACAATAAAGATGCTGGAAAAAAAGAAAAATGAAAGGGAAAGTAAAATGGAGCTAAGGAAAAAGAAGGAAAAGATTTTTCCCTTCGTTTTGAAGGGAAAATGTTTTTCCATAATTGAGAGAGCTATTTTACTCCATGGGATATTGATTTACACTGCTTTTCCAACCAAACTATGTAAAATTGAAAATAGAGGAAAACAATTTTCCTGGAAAATGCTTTACACCCTACCAAATAGAGTCTTAATAGGGAAGATAGGTTATACTTCAGGATGGATTAGTATAGCTTAGAGCTTTGTTATTAGTTGCTAACCTGAAAGGGTAAGCTAAAACGAAGAATAGGGAACTTAAATTCTTGTTTGATGATTAAACGCATTCTCGTTGGCTGCAGATGTATGAGGAAGCTGTTAAACTCTATGGAGAATTAGCAAAAGTGGCAGTGGATAGCTTTTCGATTACTAAGGATTCACCCGTGATTGAGCCAGTACGTATTCATGTTGGAGCCGAGGAAAACAAGGAAGCTTTAAGGAAGTCACGAGGGGAAGATGATGAGGATTTTCAGATACTGGAATACCAGGCACAAAAGGGCAATGCTGCGGCAATGTACAAAATCGGCATATTCTATTATTTTGGACTCAGAGGATTGCGCCGTGAACCTTCTAAGGCTCTGTCCTGGTTTTTAAAATCAGCCGAGAAAGGAGAGTCCAGGTCGATGGAGCTTCTGGGAGAGATTTTTGTAAGGGGAATTGGGGTGGAAAGAAATTATACAAAGGCTCTGGATTGGCTTACTCTCGCAGCTAAACTGCACCTTTTCTCAGCTTATAATGGCATTGGATATATGTATGTCAAAGGCTATGGCGTGGGGATGAAGAATTATACGAAGGTAATGGTCTCTTGCATTTCACTTCATGTGGTGATGAGTCTACCTTTGGTTCCATCGAACTAAATTTTTGACCAAGACCTGCTAATTTTGTGTCAGGTTGTCTTTATGTGACAACTTATGCCACCTCTGCTCCTGATCTTGATTTTGATGATTTTGGGTTTCCTGTCTTCTGATTGTATGCCAATGCATTTGAGTTGTTTCTTAGGCATAAACTTCTCTTTGACAGGCAAAAGAATATTTTGAAAAAGCAGTTGATAATGAGGACGCTGGTGGCTACTATAATCTTGGGGTCTTGTATCTTAAAGGGATGGGGGTGAAGAAGGATGTGAAGCTGGCTTGCAAATATTTTATATTGGCTTCAAATGCTGGTCAACCAAAGGCTTTCTATCAGTTAGCAAAGATGTTCCATACTGGTGTGGGTCTGAAAAGAAATCTTCAAATGGTATGTCGATTTTTTAGCATGCTTTCTTTATTGGTATGACATGGAATTCCTGGTAATTAGTGTCTTCATCACTTGATTTTACATTTCCTAATTCTGCATTTCTGCTTGGTTCAATTCGAGGGGGTGGCATCAGGCTTGTAAGTTGTAACTAAAAGATTTGTCATAGTCGGAGATATAACTTTTGATTTCTTGAACCCTGCTCTAAAGTCAATCATCTATTTTTATTTGTCTTCTGAAGTCCGATACCAATTCCCTCTTTTCTCCTCCCCTTCTCTCTGCTACCTATCCACCACTTCTGCAGACCCTGTTTCTGCTCTCCATGCTAAGCATTTCGAGTTCCTCTGGTCTCCAAAATCCGTACCCGTAGGCATGTCAAAATCATGCACGGTATCATGTTTGAATGCATTAGGTGATGAAGGGGGTTTGCATAGGAATGTGGACCAGAAGACTTGTTAGTTGTTACTAAGGGACAAGGTACCTTAGTTGTAAGATAGACCTGCGTTAAGGGAAAGGCACGCGCATATGGTAGGGAAGGGGCAACTTGGGTGCCAAATAACCTAATTTATTCATTCTAGAACATAATTTGTAATCAAAGCACCATAATTATTATATCATATATGCAGAAATGATATAAGGATGCATAGTTCATTACTATAAATTTATAATACCTCAAAAAGTTTGAAGACTAAGTAGTGACTTAGTGCAAGACAACCAAAACGAGAGAAAACTTAGGAAGGTAAGCAAACATAGTTTTTCAAGACAGCCCACTCAGGGGCGGTTCTAGTGCGGGGTGGTTGTGCGGGGGTGTCGTCCGCACAGGGCCTCCGGAGGCCGGAGGCCAAACAGGATCTTTTCATGTTGTTTCTAAGGTTGACAAAATAAATTTAGGTAGACCATTGGTAAAGGAAAGGGCCTCACATTTCAAAAGTCCCAAGTTCAAATTTCTTTAGCCTACTTTTGGAAATAAATTGTCAATACTTGTGCATAGGCTCCAATGCTATAACTTCATTAATTTTCCATTTTGACAACGAATTTAGAAATAAATGTATCAATTTTTTTTTTTCATGTTTATCTTGTAATTTGAAACTTCTATATATCAAAGTGACTTTTGTTTCTTGTTAATCAAAATTGTTTTTTTTTCTTCAAAATATTCAAAAATGGCGTTCCAACTTCCAAGGGCTGAAATTTGAATTTTGCACGGACCCTCCATAATCCTAGCTGCGCCCTTGAGCCCACTAAAACATTAGTAATCCATATCATCATCATCATCATCATCATCATCATCCATCATCATCATCATCATCATCCATCATCATCATCATCATCATCATCATCATCATCATCATCATCATCATCATCATACTCATACTCATACTCATCTTCATATCCTAAATAATCTCCATCTCGACCAATGTCCTCTTCATGTCATCTTCGTCATCACCCAACACCATAACTTTATGAGAGGCTTTGGGGACCGGAGCTAGTTGCATGACCTTTGCCATTATGATCTTTAGATGAGGGAATGAGGCCATTCTTTATTGTCCTTGATGATCTATTAACATGGCTGGTATCATAGGCTTTGACTCCTTGTAAAGTCATCACCAGTAAATGCGAAAATTAGTTTCTTCATCATTAGAAGAGTTCTCATCATTTGTCCCAACGAGCCACTATTATTATCATTAGTCACACCTCCGATGGTGTGTTTCCTATCACATCAATGTTGCAATGCCCGGCTGTGTTCTGCCAATTTGTTTCTTGGTATGAAGTTGTTAGAAGTAAAGAACATAAAAGTAGTTCTAGCCGATGAGTTAATAGGGTGCTATAAAAATAAAAACATTGTAAATAAAGCTACTTACAAGTTGAAGAAAATCTTTAATTACTACAACTATGGATGCTTATGGAAAATGTTTGGAGGTGTAATTTCTAGCTAAGTAGTTTTAGAAGATAACAAAGATTACTACAAAGTTATGAACTATTGATATTCCTTAATTTATAATCATTTACATTTTCTTACGTGATAGCCATGGTTAATTTTGTGTACGTCATACTAACTCTAGTATTGTTTTGTCTTGAAATTCCAAGTCCGTACTAACCTTGTAAATTTGCTAGCGTCTAAAGAACCCTCATAACTTCTTAACATCCGATCCTACTACATCGGTTTATTACAATACATGACCGAAGGTGATGAAGTTGACAATCCCACCTTGTATCCATGTTTGGAAAGGATTTCTTGTAGACTTTCTCCTCATTGCAAAACTCTTTCGCTACCTAAGGCTTCATAAACCTCATAAGCGGGGTCTTTTCCACTCTCAATACCATTCTATCTTAAGAACATAAGGGCCAATCAATTGCACAAGGGACGATAGATACAATGGATTACAATGTCCTTAAACATGCACTTCTGTAGTGCATAATTGACTCTTAAGAACTTTTACAATGTCCGTAAACATGAGATCACGACAATTTGCAGACATGTCTGGAGTAAGTTATAGATGTGGTCCCATGGAGTACATTAAAGATGGCTTCCAAAATTTATCAAACATAACAAAAGCTATTCAGTCATGACTTGTAGACTGATAAATGAAATCTAATTACACAAATTAAGAAAGGAACATTATTGCTTGCCCCTTTTAACATAATTAGGTGCACGAATCACATATTGCTCTCCGCTTCTATGTCATTAAGAATTTGCAATAAGTTGGTATCATTTACAATTTCAAAGATATCCATGGATTGTGTGATCATAGAGCCTTGTAAAGAGTTGACTGGAAAGTTAGCCTACCAAATTTCGCAATTTATTGGATTGATGGGTACAACCTTTTATTCTTCTTTCTTTCTTGTGATCCTCCATTTTCTTCCTAGTTTCATCCACTTCATTCCTAAGAAAAGGAATTCTTTGTTCATGCATATAACGTGGCTTCAATCATGATCCATGTTGTGTAACTGATTTAATTATCAGTCCAAAAATTTTATAAGTAGCCACATTAAATGCAATTTTTGCATCATAAACCACCCAACAATATTTCTAGAAACCTTTTCCCCATAACTCCTTATCACTTTACTTCTAAAAGGGGCACTCCTAGGCTAGGGGCAAGTCCAAAAAAGAAACGAAGATTACAAGATCAACAATAGAGAAAGAGGTAAATAACACACACTGACAAAGACCACAGGAGCTTTGGTGCCACTTCTTACTGGAGGGGGCTCGCTCGCTTTCTTTGTCATAACCAGCAGCGGAATGGTGGGCCTGGTGGCCACCAATTGCTACAAAATCGTGACTTAATTTTTTTTGGATTAGAGCTATTGAATTGGTGTTGCAATTGATATTATCTTAATATGGTCTTCTGCTCAAAAATGATTGGTAAAGTTTATGTAAGGAGGGAGTATAAGGATGGAAGATAGAAAATTATTTTAGGATTAAATAATTAAGAGAAATATGAGGATCTTTTATTTTTTAATGCCTTGTATCTGTATGTTTGAAGTTGAATTTGGAAGTATGTTGAAGATTAAAGATTTGATATGAAAGCTTTCATGTGTTTGGTGATTAGTCACATTAGTGCAGTATGCTCGAAAGAGTTTGGAGGAACTTTGGATAACGTTTGAAGGGATTATGAAGGCTTCAAAGTGCTTTTGACGGAGTTTCTTGGGTTTATGGAGACTATAATATGTGTAGGAGGTTTTAGATGTCAAAGATGGTGAAAATCTGATGAAAATTAGATGATCTCGTGTCTATCAGGCTGTGTGAAGTGATATATAGTAGAATGCCAAACGTCATAAATGGAGTCAGATGCCATGGTATCAAAACAAGGCCTTATCGTATTGTATCGGCCGTATTGTAAAGGTTTTCAAATCTACCGAACCGGTACTACCCGCATTGTAAAGGTGTAAAAAGAACCCCATTTTAGACCGATTCAAGCGATATCTTGTGGTCTTGGCCTATACTTAGCAGTACGGCAACCGCATCGATTCCTTTACCGCGACACCGTGACCGTGACCGTGACCATGACCGTTTCCGCGACCGCGACCGAAACCGTATTTTTGAACCATGAGTCAGATACAGGCTAAAACAGTCCTAGCCCCTAGGAACTGTGCTGGGTGCTCAAAATAAGTGTATGGTGCTGACCCTGAGCAATCAGATTCAGCCATGTTTAGAAGATATAAGTCAGTGCAGAATCAGAGTTGCATAGGCGGTGTCCAGTGTGCCGTGCTGGTCAAGGTGCAGTGCATTTATCTTAAGGAGATAACTGTTGATCCTGAACTCCACTTGGGAAAGCTACGAAAGTCTAGTTTTAAGGGATTTGGTCCCCCCCCCCTAATAATAGCTGTACCTTCTATATTCTGAATTAGAATTTCATGGATAAAATTGTAGGTATTCTGAGCGGAATCTGCTAGATTTTGGTTTGGACTTTTTTGCTAATTGAGAACCGTGATACTCTAATTTTACCAGTTATGCAATTCCATCAGTGTTTTGGGCAGTGAGCCCAATCACTTGTGATACTCGAATTCAATCTTCCAAAGTAAAGGTGCATATCCTTCACCATGGGGCCACGGAGGATAGGGGAGAAGACGTTTCAGGTTTCTACATTTACTCTTGGTCAACTTCAGTTACTTTGATCTATCCAGACTGGAAAATCTCAACCCCCTTCCCCTCCCGACACTGTGTTTCTTTTATTCTGAAATCATTGCCTTGGTTGTAAACTTATAATGCTATTAAGTACAGTCCCAGTTTTTGTCTGCAACTCCGCTCAAAAAGTACGGTATCAATTGCAAGATAGAGGGAAGACTGCAGCACTTGTCTGCAACTTTAACAGCATGAATGATCTTGTGCTTGTTGCACTTGTCTGTGTATTCAACAGCACGAGTGATATTATTTTTCATTGCTCAAGCCTTTCTTGAAAAGGAGATAAAGAAGGGGGATAAATGTGTTGTTGATAAGGATCTTAGTAAACCTAAAAAAAAGAGGAAAAAAGAAGCTAAAAAATTCGCGGTTTTAAGGGTTTCTCGAAGTCATGGTTCAGGAGGAACACAAGTCATGGTTATGTTTTTGGCTCAAGCAAAATTCGAAGTAACAAAATGCTTATGAAAATCATAGCAACCTCACATCTGCCTAAAATATTGCTACGTATGAGCCATTTCTGTATGAACATGTTATTCCTACCTTAATGTTACCGGGTACGCAATTCGATTCGATACAGGGACGGGAACGGGTTCTCGGAACGGTAGTTGTGACGAATCGGGTTCGATGGGTACGATTGCCCCCCCCCCCTTTTCATTTTTGTAAAAAAATATAGTATCGTCAAACAAAAAATGTATAAAATTGTCATTTTGATATAATAACTCTACTAGAATTACAAGCCTCAAAATCACTGCTAATATTCTTAACTTGGAGATGTAAATAACAGAATTGCTATAAAACAACAATTCCTAGCCATCAAGTCACGAACCATGACTAACTCGGTACATCTTCTTCCTAACTCAAATCAATTAACCTCGAAAGTATGTCTGGATCAAAATCCCACTTCCTATACAGTCCTTCTCTGCAACCTGATGTAAACCGAGAAATGAGTCTTATGTTGGAGTGGGTGCAAACCAACTTATCGGCACGAAGACTATTGAGTCAACTTCGTTTGATGTTGTGATTGTACAAGTATGTGCTCCAAACTCTCCCGGCTGAAGAACTGCTAATGGGTTGAGATAAAACTTTGATGGCTATATTGGCCAATTCGTGAAACACCGTATGAAGACCACTATGAAATCAAAGTCATCGTTGTAGCATCAATCCTAACGACATTAGTCCTAAAAATTCCATCCTTGGCTTGAAATTAGCCATTTGCTCGCACAAGAACTTTTTTCTGTTTCATCCGCTCCAATTTGTCAGCACCCCGTAACCACTTCCATATCTAAATTTGGAGCACGTCTTTTTACCCCACCAGGTGCGTTGAATTTCAAGTTGTTGGCATCACAACAAAAAAGGGTTCAAGGCAAATCCCAAAGAATGCATAAAAAGATTCACTTTTTCCCATCTTGCTACTAAAATTTCATTCATTTTTTTTGGCAACTACACCATGTATTTTTTCATTACATCATTTATTTCTCGAATCATACAATCCAACTTTTCATATATTTCTCCCATTTTTGGTCCTTCTGCTTCAGCTTGTTAAAATATTATCAATTTCATCTCAAAATCTTTCATCAATTCTAGTTGCAACAACTTCAGCCACTGCAGTCCTAGTCGCTCATCCCCACAATTTACCCATTCTTTCCAAGCTCTAATTAACACTGTTTCAGCAAGAGCTTAGCAAGAGCATCCCGACAATCTGATAACTTCCTCAAGTATAGAGTGAGATGCGAATCTAGTTTTAGGAACTTTTAACAACTCCAAATCAGACTGTTGTTTAAATATAACATGATCATGATCGTGGTCGAGAAAATTTTCTACTACGTTCTTTCCCCTTTTGTATGTTTCAACCATCCAAGGATATTGAGCACCTAAATCTTTAAAAATCAAGATCAACGTATGTACCACGCAAGGAGACCAAAAATCATGTTTTTGTACCTTTTCGATCTCCTTTCCTGCCGCCTTACAGTTAGTTTCATTGTCAGTTACAACTTGAAGTACGTTTGATGGACCAACTTCACCGATTGATTCCAGATTTCATACTGCAATAGCTTTTCCTGTTTGCTCTCTACACCAGAGAAGTTTTCGGCGTACAAAAACATGCAACAACGGCTGTTGGATGCCACAGTATTGATGAGCGATGAGCGGTTGGTGCTTAATATTTGTCCAACCATCCGATAATATGAAAGTTCCTTAGAGTGTTCCAAGTATCCTTGATTGGAGCTATTTCTTTCTCGACATCCCGTTGATACTCATTTAATAGTGATGTCCTTGCTCGATCATATGAGTGAGCTTTGTAATCTTGGGGAGCTTGATTAACTACCTTTAGCATCTTAATGAATTCAGGATTTCGGAGCACGTTAAATGAAAATCCTTTGGCACATAACGCTCGAATAATTGCGACAAAAGCGTACAAAAGCAGCTGCAATGGGATTCATAGTTGCTGATTTCCCTTGGTTGCTGTTGATGTTGACGGTAGACTTGGTCAAAAATGGTGAAACACCGCAAGTCTCGGCATCCTCAACTTTCTTCCTCAAATCTCTGAAGTGCTAACCCATGAATAATTTCAGATTTTTTTCTTGCCGCAGCTCCAAAAAAATGATGATGAATCTGGGTATCCTTTTTTACCTCTTGGGTTTTTTCCTTTCCCTAAACTTACTATCGTGACTTCATCAAGTAATGGCTTCGCTTTTTATCCGAAGAAGATTGTTTGGTTTGTGTTGTGGCTACTTCTTCTTCGTCTTCCCTTTGCTCATTGTCTTGGTAAACTCCTCAACTCTTACTTGATGTTCCTCTTCCCTCCTTGAGGACTCAGCTTGTCCGGCACAAATGCATCTTCCCAAGCGCTATTGAAAAATGGCAAATGAAAGAAATCTAGAAAAAAGCTTCTCCGCACTAAAAATGGCGGATGTGTTTGTGGATATTCTGTGTTGATTTACCATGCTTTTTATAAGATAGAAGTAAAACTTGAATCTTTACTTCCTAGAACCTTTGGAATTCCTATAATGAAAATTTAATTCCCAAATTGAAAATGGAGTTTTGACCTAAGGGGGTGTTTGGTATGCCATCGAGATAGGGATAGGGATAAATGTTGGGATAGAGATAAGGAATTGGTAAGTGGGATAAGGATATAATCTGAGTAATCCCATGTTTGGTATGGGTTGGGATAAAATTAGGGATAAATAATGAAGTTACTTAAATAACCTTACTAATTTTCTCATTCTCTCCTCCTTCATCCCTTTTCATTAAGGATATGTTTGTAATTTCACCTCATATCCTTATCCCCATCCCTTATACCACCCCTCCTTAGGTATAATTTTGGTGGGATAACTTGGGTTTTAAACCTTATCCTTATCCCACCAAAATTTACAAATCCCCCTAAATAAACATAGGATAAGGGTAAGGAGGGACAAGAAATCCTTGTCCCTACCTCTTATCCCCTAAACAAACAAGCCCTAAATCCTAGAAGAATTGGATGAGATCATGAGATTGATTTTTTGAAAGAGTGAAAGTGAATCGTTGAGTCCGGCTGCAGAGCTTGCAAGTTGCAATGGCTTTTCAGATTTTATTTATTTGATTATTTTTTGTAGTTGTGTGGATTTGTTAAAAAATAACATAAACATGGTATGTTACTACCTTGTGCTAGATATTCTTTAGGTAATAAATCACGTTATGCACGTAAAAAATTTTAGACCATGTCTCTAATGTGTTAACTTGTACTCCCTCCGTTCCCGTTTGATGTTCCCATTTTCTTTTTTGGGATATTTCAAAAGTATTTTTTTTTTTTACTTCGAAGCTTTTCCATTTTATGAAAATTTATTTCCCATTTTACCGTTTTAATAACCAAATATTTACAACTGTTTTGTACTTTTTTCTTACATATAACCTACTTTAGAATCTTTTATTTCCCAATCACCCACTTTTCTTTCTCTCTCTTACCTTTTTAAAAGCAAAAAGGTACTAAAATACACTTTATATAATATGAAATTACAAAGATTCTCATCCACCTCAATTTGCATTGGTTTTTCCCCCATATTCCAAATGGGAACATCAAATGGGAACGAAGGAGTATATTTATAGAATTATAGGCATTATGTAATATTAATAGATCAGATTTGTGTAGGTTAGATTGTGTTTTCATGTTATATCGTTTTCTATGGGTACATACTGATAAAATAAGTTAATTTTTGTGTTATGTGTTAGAGCATGTTTCAATATTTAGATCGTCTTTCTATATATTAGATCATGTTTTTCGATTAAAGGTGGACCAAGCAATGCTTGGTCTAGTTGAAAGGAAGGCACCCTTCCAACCCCTAGGTTGGAGGTTCAATTCCCACTAGGAGCACTTTGAGGGTAGAGATTTCCATTACCCTTCCCCTACTCTCAATTGCCTGGTCCGCTTATCCGGGCTGGGTGGATTAGTGCGGGGTTCAGGCGCGGCAGTGCAAATTCTTCTACCTACCCAAAATCAAAATATATTAAATCGTGCTTTTATAGGTATACTAAGAAAATATTATTATATTTCTCTAGTGATCTACTCCCTCCGTCCCACAAAGTTCTTCCCATTTCATTATTTTATACCTCACATGTATTCAAGAGGTGAGAAAAACTTTGTGGGACGGAGGGAGTATCATGTTTTTACGGTTATATATTTAAAAACAAGAGATTGTGTTTCAATGGGAACAAATTAATAAACTACGCGACTTTTGTTTTCTCTATATCGTGTTTCATATATTGGATCATTTTTCATAACTGTAGATCGTGTTTTAAAAGGTATAGATTAAGAAACTATGTGACAGTTTTATCTCTATGCTCGATCATGTTTCATATATTGGATCATTTATCATTATGTTTATCATATTTGTATAGGTTATATTTTGTATCAATATGTTACTTCATGTTTCTTTAGGTAGATATTAATAAAATAAGAGATCTTTATTTCTCATGTTTGGTTATATCGTGTTTCAATAGGTTAATAAACTACGTGACATTTGTATCTCTATAGTAGATCATTTTTCATATATTATTTAAATATGTCAGACACATTAGAGTATAGTTGTATAGATAATTTTGTGTTTCAATATGTTAACTCATGTTTTATATGTCGGAATCCGAATCATGTTTTTATACGTCGGATCATGTTTCAATATCGTATTTTCATATGTTAGATAGTATTTGTATGTTATATCGTGTTTCGTATATTTGTAAAATTAACTCTATGATTTGAATTATGTAGCAGTGTAGTAACTACCATATTCTTTCTTAACACCTTTTTTGTATTAAGTAACAAAAAAAGGATAAAAATTGAACCGATTAATTTGTTATAATGTATATCATTAATATATTCCCTCGTTATTTTCATTGATGCCCTCTTTTATTTCTTTCTATGTTTTTTCTTTGTTCTTGTAAGAATATAAGCTTTGACCTGTATTTATCAATATTGTATAAATATATATATTTCAAGGTTTCTTGTTACTAAATCAAATTTTTTGGCATACATTCTCTTGATTTTTCTACTATATGTATCTTTTATATATTATAATGAATTGGATATTGTAGATTTGTTATTATAAATTTACATCCAAACTAATTATCTATTATTTCTCTAACATATTTAGTATAAATCAAAATGAAAACATGAATAGTCTCACGATCAAAATCAATAATCTGTCCAAAAATCAAATATAATATGACATTCTTTTAGTTTTTTATAAGGAAATTTCGATTCCTATTGGAAGAGATTAAAAAAAAACTTCAAAGATATACTACTATAAAAGAGACACTTTTTAAAAAATGAAAAAAGGAGTTAAAGAACCAAGAAGCTTTCATTTTCTACGCTTCTTTAGTTAATACAATAGGCTATAGTCTATAGTCTTTACTCTTATCTATACTATGTACGATATTAAATATAAAAAGGAAGAGGGTCTCACGCTAAGAGCATGTACAACGGGGAGTTTTAGTTGGTCTTAGAATGCTAAAGACTAGTTTTAATTGGTTTTACCATTGTAGGGAATTAGTCTAGTTTTGGGAAGGAAAGGGGTTGGTCTCTACTGTCAGACTAGTGGCTGCCTCGGATGGAGAGCCCAAACCCCTCAAAGTCATCCGCGTGGCTATTTGTCAGCAAGTGAAGTTGATTCTTTTTTTTTTTTGTTTAATGTAATAGCCAATAACAGCATCGCTTGGCTAAGTCTTGAACCTTCGCGCTGACCGTTCGCCAATCCTAGGAGCTTTACAGTGGCAAAACTGCAGTAACGCCCCCTTTTACCTCCGCTGCAGCAACTTGTCTGCCGAAGAGGAGGGAGCTGCTTGCCACTTGGGTAGAGCATTAAACTTTTGCATGCTGCAGTGACGCATAGAAGGGGAATGAATGAGACTTTTCATTTTCTACAAATATTTTACAATGACTCTTTTATTCTAATGGTAAATAAAAATAACTATGTCAATAATTAATAAAAAATGCTTGTACCAACGGTTATATTTTATTTTTGTCTATAAATTAAGTCTAAATTTGACATAATTCCTCACATTTTTTTATAACCTATTTTTCTTTCTACTCATTTTTTCCTACCAAAAACAAGTTATATTCACATAATTAAGCCAATAAATAAAGGAGTTTGAAAAACTATTTTAATAAACCTTACCTCAATTTTCACTCTATGTAAATAGTTATTCCAAGTAAGTAACCGTTATTTAGCTTAACTCGGCACACATACTCTAATATTCAATAGTGATAAGTTAAAATGGATATTTAATAATTAATCTCTCACTAATAAAAATTTGAATATAAATAATCTAGTCTATATAAAAATAAAGATTTTCTATATTTGGGTAAGAAATAGAGTATATGGTGGGATATAGTAAAAGTAGGAAAGAGGAATAGAAAGACCAATTAAAGCCAATCTACCCATTGTGAGGTAAAATAGATGAGTTAGTGGAGATTTATTGGGATATGAGGTGTAAGAAGGGGGGAAGGAGAGAGAATGAGAAAAATGGTAAAACTAGTAGGATGCTAGTCTTACCATTGTTGATGCTCTAATACATGTATAGTGTAATGAGACAAAAAATTTTTGGGAAGTGGGCCCATGAACCAAAAATTATTTTTTGTTGCCTTTGTTAGGACTCGGTTTATCTCTTCCCTCTCCATCTCTCTCCCCTCTCCCCTCTCCCCTGCTTTGCTGCTCCTCCATTGAAATAGGATTCAACATCCAACAAATTCAACCAGAAAGAAAATGGAAATTAAGCAAAAGTATACACACGAAACAATCATACGAATAAAAGCCCTCTATTTTTATGCTCAACAATTGCTTAGTGTATGGTTAATTGCATATCTAGGTTTTGAAATTTTGCCCTAAATTTCAGCATGTTAGCTATCAGTTGTCCTGAAGTAAGTCCAAATATTTTCTTCCATAACGTTAGGTTTATCTGTTTTTTAGGCTACTGCATTGTACAAGTTAGTTGCCGAACGAGGACCATGGAATTCCTTGTCTAGGTGGGCACTAGAGGCCTACTTGAAGGGTGATGTGGGTAAAGCATTACTCCTCTACTCAAGGATGGCAGAACTAGGGTATGAGGTAGCGCAAAGTAATGCTGCGTGGATTCTTGATAAATTTGGGGAACATAGCATGTGTATTGGAGCGACTGGATTATGCACAGACTCTGAAAGGCATCAACGAGCACATTCTTTATGGTGGCAGGCTTCTGAGCAGGGTAATGAACATGCGGCCTTGTTGATAGGAGATGCATATTATTATGGTAGGGTATGTATCTTTGCCGCAATGCCTCCATCTGTGCTTTGGAGAAGTAAAATTTTGGTTTTGATCTTTCGAGGGTTCTCTAGGATTGAAAACCTTTCATAATTGATCATTAATATCCTGATTTCTTTCCCAGGGTACAGACAGAGATTATGAACGTGCTGCTGAGGCGTATATGCATGCAAAAACTCAGGCTAACGCACAAGCTATCTTTAATCTTGGATACATGCATGAACATGGTCAAGGACTTCCCTATGATCTTCATCTTGCTAAACGCTACTATGATCAAGCTCTGGAGATTGATTCCGCAGCAAAATTACCTGTAACTCTGGCTCTTACCAGCTTATGGATTCGGAAAAATTATGCCAACAGTTTTCTGGTGCGTGTGTAACTTCATTGCGTCTGCGGCGGTACTTGATTTCCTTTCCTTTGTTTCTTTATAGTCTTCTGTGATGCTGATAGATAAGTTGCAGGTGCACACTATTGATTCTCTGCCAGAAGTCTATCCAAAAGTTGAAGCATGGGTTGAAAATATTATCATGGAGGAAGGAAATGCCACGATTCTTACTCTTTTTGTTTGCCTCCTGACAGTCCTTTACCTTCGTGAGTGGCAACGTAGGCATGCTGTTGTTCGCCATGTTGATGATGCTGCACAACAACTTAACGAGCAACTCATCCAAGCACCACAATGAGCATTCAACGCATGTAGTCTAGGGCCCCAAATCATCGGCACAGATTCTAGTTCCCTTTTCTTCTTTTTGTGGAGTGGTGGGGGGGTTGCCAACTCTTCAATATTTTTACCAATTTATTTGGTCTTTCTTCGAGACTTGGGGGGAGGGGCTGGGCTGTCACTGATATATAACAAGTAGGTCTTTTTAATTTTGTGAATAGACAAATCGACAGTTGCAGCAATTGTACATTAAAAGCACTAAATCATGGCCTTGTTTGGCAAATATTTGTTAGTTAATAGCTTACTGTATTAGTTGACACAGCCACTTCGTATTTTCTGCGTTTCATAGGAATTCGAAACTGGATGTGCCATCAGATGATTTAAAATATAAAATAGAAACACTTTTACTGCTCGGTTAATTTGTGGGCCGACTTCTGTCAACGTATTGCTTGTGGCTATTAGCCCCATGCTCTTCAAAGTTGCTTTTTACTTGCAACGGGTTGGTAAATCATTTGAAATAAATAGATACCTCACTACTTTTGTTATACATTATACATTCAGGTGTATCATGAAAATAATACATTTAAGACTTTTTTTGCTTATTGTTCATTTGAAAGTTTATCTTTTCTCATTTGAAGACATTTAGATGAGCAATGAGCAAAAAGATGGCCTTCGGTGTACGATAAATAATATCAACAATACCATTATTGCCATGCACAATTAAACACATTTGTTTGCTATTTATTTTATTTTCCAAAGGCACATTTTTTCCTCCTAATCATCCGCTACCGTTTGACTAACATGTTATTTATTTAGGCATGTTAAAACTGACCCGATCCGATTGACCCGACTTGAATGACTCGATATGTGACCTGAAACGGATCCAAATATAATGACCGGATCATTACCCGAAACCCAAAAGGAACGGATTTGTATCAAACCCGATCAGAAACTAATTTGGCTTGAAGTTGACTTGATACCCAAATTGACCCGAACTGATTATAACCTGAAACCCGAATCAACTCAATTTGATATTGACCCGAATTTAATTGACCTGAATCAATTACATAAATGAAATAAGATTATAGAGTTTTCAGTTTTTTATAATCTCATGTGTTGGTAGTTGATAGCATTGAGCTCTTGACTCTTGATATCAAACTTTATAACTGAAACTTATTGAATGCTATTTGATTTTATTAAAACTTGGGTCTAAGATTGTATTGTATTCAACGAGCTTGACTTACAGAATCGAAACTCGTTAAAAGTTATCGTACCTTATTTGAACTTATTGTGACTCATTATAACTTATTTTGAGTCGTCTAACTCTAATCTAAAATAATTATAACCTAGTTGATTAAAATTTTCCATTAATTGTTTTAAGGAAAATTTGCACAGAACCACCTTAAACTTTCAGTTATTTGTAAACTCCCACCTTTATGTTTCTTTTTCATAAATTACCACCTTAAGTTTACCAAACCTTTATAAACTCTCACCTTTGACAGAATTTGCCTAACTCCGTTAACTGTGGGAACCACATCAATTAACTCTTTTGTTTTTCCCTTCAAATTCTTCATTTTCCTCATTCATCTCTGTCATCTTCCTCTTCTCACCATTGATTTCTCCTTTTTTTTTCTTTCCATTCTGGTGCACCAGGGTGTACCTTGTAAGGTGCTCCAAGGGCATATTAGACAATTTAAAAATAAAAAAAAATGAAAAAAGGAAGAAAAAAAAAAGCAGTCTCACGTGAGGTTGGAGGAGAGAGAGGAAAGAAGGAAAAAATAACTACTTAATCAAGGAGAAAGATTAGGAAACAATATCTTTTATAAATAATTTTTTAATTTAAAAACAATCAACCATTTTATAATGTGCAAGTGGATTTTTTTTTAAGAGGAGATTTGCAGGTGATTACGTTATGATATGCAATTTAGAAAACAAAATTTACATTTTTTTAATTTAATTTTTTTTGACATTACGTTATGTGTGTTTTTTTAGAGGAGATTTGCTGGTGAATTAGATTTTTATGATTGTAAATTTTTTAATTTAAAAAATATTTGCCATTACGTTATGATTAACTTTTAGCTTTTAAAAATCAAAAACTATTTCAAATAACATAATCTTACTATTTTTAATTTCATTCCGTTTTACACAAAAACAAGCCTCCATTGTTGTATTTTTCAACCTTCAGCAATCCAAAAAAACCTATTTCCTTAGTTGACATATTTATAATGAATGAAAATGATAGTTCAAGTGTTAACTTTGTCGACGTAGATTTTGTTTTTGACAACGAGGAAGATCAAATTGTTTTTCAACACAGTGAAACTGATCAAACTAGTGAAATCGTTACAGGTAATGTTGCTTTCAATAGGTATTTTTGTAAAATTTTAGATTACAAGTAAAAAGGTTTTGCTGTTTGCACTAACAGATCAGCTAGCATTTCGTATAAGAGCGTGTAATATATAATAAAAATTCATTACTACATTAAGTTTTTTTTGCACTAATAAAATATTATGCTTAACATATGAGAATAACTATTAGTATTGTGTAAAAGAACATGTGTTATATATTAAAATAACAATCCATTTAAAAATAAACACTTATAATTGTATGTGATATATGATAAAAAAATTATGATTAATCTTTAAAAAGAACTATTAGTATCGTGCAAAAGCATATGTCATATGTTAACATAAAATTCCATTTTAAAACAGACAATAGTATTAGCATGTACTATGAGCCTGTTATTTTCGGCATAAAACAGCTGAACTGAATTGAAGTGGACTGAATTCAACTGAATTGAATTGAACTGAACTGAACTGAAATGAATAGTGATATGTGAGAGTAAAAGTATTGTCGAGAGCTGAGTTGAACTGAAAATATGAGATGGGGAGAACAGGCTCTATATAATACGGAGTAAAAGATTATTCTTAACATATGAAAAGAACTATTAGTATTGTGCAAAAGAACATGTGTGATATGTTAAAATAATAATCCATTTTAAAACAAACAATAGTAATAGTATGTAATATAATAAAAAAATGATACTTAACATATAAAAAGAACTATTAATATTTTTCAAAAGAACATGTGTTATATATTAAAACAACAATTCATTTTAAAGCAATAAACACTATTAATAGCATGTACTATATAATATGGGGTAAAGAATTTTGCTTAACATATAAAAAGAACTATTAGTGTTGTGCAAAAGAACATGTGTTACATGTTAAAATAACAATCCATTTTAAAACAAACAATTGTAATAGCATGTACTATATAATAAAAAAAAAATGATGCTTAACATATAAAAAGAACTATCAGTATTGTGCAAAAGAACATGTGCTATATATTAAAATAACAATCCATCTAAAACAAAAGATAGTAACAGCTTGTACTATATAATAAAAAAATGATACTTAACATATAAAAAGAAATACTAATATTTTACAAAAGAACATTTGTTATATATTAAAATAACAATCCATTTTAAAACAATAGTCAATTGTAATAGCATATACTATATGATAAAATATTATGCTTATTATTAAAAAAAGAACTATTAGCATTATATAAAAGAACATGTGTTATATATTAAAATAACAATCCCATTGTAATAGTAATAACTAGTATTAATGTAATGAGCATGATGCAATGAGCATGATGTTTTTTTATTATAAGTAACACGTTATCTTACATTGTTTTTGCAGAGGTTCATGAAGCTGCCGAATCTGAGTAACTGCACAAAGTAGTCTCAAATGATGACCAAGCTTACAAGCTATATTTACATTATGCCTATAGTAAGGGTTTTGGTGTAAGGAAAAGCAAGGTCCATTACAGAGCCTCTGAAAAGATTATCCGACAACGCATTTTTGTTTGTTCTAAGGAGGGGATGAAGAAAGATGATTTGTCGAAGCAAAGGGCCTATAATAAGAGGGATTATCGTACTGGTTGTAAGGCACCGATTCAATTTGATGTTGACAAGGAAACTGGAGAATTCATGGTTGTTAAGCATAGCATGGTGCACAACCATAAGTTGGTGTCGCCTGAAAAGAGACATTTGATAAGGAGTCACAGATCCGTGACAGAAGAACAATTAGCGATGATGACTAGTTTGACTGATAGTGGTGTTCCTATTGCCGATGCAGTTCGGGTGCTTAAGAATGAGGCCGGGGGATCTCAGACACTTGGCTTCACACAAAGGGATGCATATGATGCATTAGCAGCACAAAAGAAGAAGATGCTTGATGGTTGTGACTCAAAGCATCTTATAAGTATCTTTTCACAAAGGCAGGCGAAAGAAAATGACTTTTACTATGATTTAGAGTTAGACGACAATGGTCATCTCATAAGTTTCTTTTGACGAGATGGTCGTATGAGAAAATACTATGAGATTTTTGGAGACTTAGTTGTCCATGACACTACATACCGTACCAATAGATATGACATGATATATGGTCCCTTTGTTGGCATGAATCACCATGGTAGGAATTTGATGTTCGGGGTTGGATTCCTCATGAATGAAAAGACTGTTTCATTCATGTGGTTGTTCAATTCCTTCCTGAAGAGTATGGGAGGTAAGCAGCCGATTACTGTGATGATTGATCAAGCAGCATCAATGGCAACAGCTATAAAGAATGTATTTCCACAAGCGAGACATCGATTGTGTACTTGGCATATAGGAGTAAATGCGGCAAAGCACCTTAAAAGTCTTAGAGCAAAGGATGATTTTACAAGTAATTTCGACTATGTTTTAAAGTAAACGGATACGATTAAGGAATTTGAAACTCACTGGAACCGGTAATAATTGTTCTTTTACTTATTTATAAATGTTCTTACAAGATGAGTGTATTGTTATTTTGTTTTTAATATTAAAATTGTGCTTCCCTTCTGATGGACAGCATGCTAATGAAGTACGAGTGTTCGACTAATGTATGGCTCAATAATCTTTACTCCCTCAAAGAAATGTGGTGTCCCGCGTACTCTAAAGACTATTTTTCAGGGGGTATATTATCTTCTCAAAGGAGTGAGCCCACAAACTAGTCAATCAAGAGAAGGCAACAAGCGACTAATGGCCTCTGTGATTTCTACAAATTGTTTATTATTGTAATTGATGAGTGGAGGGATAGGGAAAATGCAGAAGACTACGAGTCTGAGGAGGGTAATCGCCACCTTGGCTTTGCAGCTGTGCCAATACTTGTTCATGGAAGAGAAATATACACTATTTCCCTTTCTCTAGTTTTTGAGGATAACTTCATCAAAGCAATGCCGTGTCGTTCCAATACTTTGGTAAGTGAGCCTCCTAATTATGTGTACCAAGTTGGCCACCCTAATAAAGATATTAACATGCACACTGTGATATTTAATGAAAACAACATGGAAGTTGAATGTACTTGTAAGTATTTTAGTGAGGTGGGTCTTTTATGTCAGCATTCTCTTCGAGTCTATCATACTCATAATGTGGAACAAATACCAAAAATGTATATTGTGGGTAGATGGACTAAGGATGCCATGTCCACAAGAGTGTATGCTGATGCTGAAAACGAGCCAATCAAAGTACAAGCCTCTGCTTAGAGGTTTCAAATTATTAGAAATTTCATTGGGTTGGCTAATGTAAGCCAAAATGACACAGCTACAAGGAATATTGTTAATGATGCTTATAAGGATGCGAAACAGAAGGTGGTGAGTTTGCTTGGTCCTTTTGATGATAAAATTAGTGTTAAAGAAGTGGAGAACATGTTTCACCTGAATGTCAAAGACCCAATAAAAAGAAGGCAAAAAGGGAATAGAAATGCTCGACTCAAGAGCGCTTATGAGAAGGCAAGGAATAAAGTAAGAGGAAAACTCAAGAGTTGGAAGAAAACTCTGATGGTGGAAGTTTTTCCCAACCAACTCTTCCTATTTCAATGATGGACGACGTAAATGTATAACTATTTTATCTAGTAATAATTTTTTTTATAAATATATTAGTTCGTTCATGTACATTGATTTCATTGTTTTACGTCTTTTTCAGGATGTGACTGATGCATCTACCTCATTACTAGAGCACCATTTACCAGATGAATATTTTGGTGTATATATAAACTCATAAGTTATCGGGACACAATTATTCGTTTGTACAAGAAGATATTTTTTTGGAAATATCGTGATTGCACAAGGAACGTCATTGTAAAGTTAACATTCCGTTTAATTTAGAAGACATTGTTTAATTGAAAGAATATTTTTCATTACAATAATATTTTTATCAAGCAAAAATATAGAGCAATAACATTTAAAAGCATTTAGTTTATATAGAATTAACATTCCGTTTACTTACATTGTTCAAGTTTGTTGGAAAAAACTTTAGATCGAGTTAGATTGCGATTAAAATTGTATTTCGGGTAAAAATCGGTTTTTCATTATATTTTTACCAAGCAAAAATGAAGAGCAATAACACTTAATATAATTTTTCGATCGAGTTAGATATTGTATTCCGGGTAAAAATCGATTTTTCATTAACAGAATATTTTTATCAAGCAAAAATAAAGAGCAATAACATCTAATATAGGTTTTCGATTGACTTATATTTCGATTTAAATTGGGTTTCGGTTTAAAATCGGATCACCAAATAAATTTGACCCTACAAAAAAAAAATACGGTTACAAAAGAACAATCACTTAGTAGAAAAAGAACAATCATTTTTAATCAAAAAAACATCTATCTATAAAAGAATAAATTGTTATGTACATATTTATCAATAGAAAAAATTATTGTTCTTTACATAGTGCCAAATAAAATATCAATCTAATCTAACATTACTACCAATAAAAATAATTCAAGTTATAATTGCAAACTTAATGTGTTTTATGTCATTCTATTATTTCATACTGTGTGCTTGAATCTGCAGTTCGGACTTCATTTTGTTGATGCTTGATATAAGGATTTTAGCGCAATAACTCATCCTCAGCCTCCTGACCATGTCCAACTGAAACAAGATGATTATTGGATATAAGTCAGTATTAAGTGAAATAGACATCATGCATATTCCAAAACCAAAATATTATTCATATTTATATCAACAAACTTACATCATTCTTTTTAAAGCCGCAATCCCATTTAATCTTTCCTTTATAAGACTCCATATGCCTCATTAAATAAATTCCACAATCCAAGACATTATCATTGCTTCTCCAATGCATTTCAACTAATCGCTTTCTGAATGATGTGGGTATATTAGCTTTGCCCTTCTTCTTAAATTTAAGGTACTGTATAAATCCTTCGGCGTTCAATTAACAAATAGTAAAAGAAAAATCAATATGTTATACCATGTTATATGAATTCAAAAAACAATTAATATATAAGTAAGACACTATCTTAATAATGAATGCAACAACACTAACCATCTTTTCGGGATGATCATAATATTTATCTGAAACCTGATTTCCTTCCTCCCATAATCTGTTGTCCAAAATATCAATTGTTGCATCTCTTATATTGAGACATATCAAGTAGTAGTGATGTTCATGGAGAGCCGGGAAAAATATCTTGCCAATAAGGAAGCTATTTTGTTAGTAATTTTTATACATAAAATACCAATAATCTTACATCATTCCATAGGAGATGATAAATGGATGGCAATTTACCAGCTTATATTTGGAAATGTCATCTAGGCGTTGAACATTAATCTGATAAGTCAACGTTTCAAATAAATCATTCATCCTCGCCTGATCACTTGGTGGAGTCTCATAGCCTTCATTGGTGCATAACATCAACTATTGAAAACAACACATATCAAACTCAGTAATTAAGTAACTAGGTATATAACAACAATTAATGAATACTAAAATTATTGAAGTGTTGAGTTTGTAACTTACGAAGGGAGTCATAGAGAAGAATATACGATTCACTTCATTAGGATGTCGAAATTTGTTATCCTTGTTAAGAAAAGTGGACCAAGCATCGATAATATTGGTAACCAGCCATTTGTCATTCTCTAAACTTTTGATTTCTTTTCTATTGATAAACACTTCTCCATCATCGTACAACACCTCACTAGTTTCAAAGAACGTCAAGTATTTGTCAATATGTATTAGTTTAAAGGATAAATATCTGGCAAAAAAACAATTATTCTACTTACTCTTCTTCGCCGTCTCCAAATGCATAGTCTGCTATAATAGCATCCTTTTCGCCCTCCCACTCGATTAGATGAGAATATTTGGCTAGAAAAGGTGATTTGAGGATAGAGGACTTTTTCTTTGCCCTATGCGGTCTCTTATAAACCAACACTTCTTTCAATTGTGTGTCTCTATATCATAATTAAAAAAAATATAATATATAGTTGAATAAATTGTACTTGATACATATGTGTGGATAAGTATCACAATTTCACCTCATTGAAGTTTCAGGAATGCATGGAGGGTCATCCAACGTCTCTATGGAAGGTGTTTCAAACGTTGTCCCTTCTGTGTACTTTTCATAGATCGAAGTCATAGATGCTTCATGAGTATGAATGTTTGACCTATTGATATAGAAAATCATATATATGAAACAAAAAGAACTTTCAATCAGACATAATAGTACATTTAATTTACAAGTCTACGGTAAGAGAACCTTCATTTGGAACTAAATATAAATGTACTGAAGTGGGACTAGAAAAGACTGATCTGAAATTAGTTGAACTGATCTAAAAATAGCTGAATTAAAATGAACACTAAACTGAACAATCAATATAGTTAAAAGCAATAAGTTAAAAAGCATGATACACCATCTAAAAATCAATTGTATTGAGAAAAGTACCTTGCTCGAAGATCTTCCTTTGACGACGTGGCTGCTCCAAGATTATTTTCTAAAGGGGTGGCGGGAGTCTCATCATGCTCGTGTAGGTGCTTTCCATTTGTGCCCTTTGTAACCTTGTTAATGGTCTCATCAATCAATTCCAGAAACCCAGCAGAGCAGAATAAGTCAGTATCTTGACTCAAAATAGATCTTTCTCCAGAGCCACTGGGGGTATGACTTGGATGATGGAATTTAGATGAGTTTTGAGGTTCGGAACACTTAAGCCACACTTGTTGTACGACCTTAGTCATGTCGTCCTTGATGTCATTGCCTGGGAAAAATTCGTCTGCTTGTCTTAAAAGAACATTGAAGCATAGAAAACTGTCCACAATGGTGTCAACGAGGCCTTTAAACCTCTTGATAAAATCCTGCAGTTTTATCAACGTACATTATTATTAACAAGTAGTATATAACAAGATAACAATTTATATAATTCAACAATATAATACCCAAGCAGTAATATTACCATTAAAATCTTTTTGTTTTGTCCTCTTGTTTTTCATGTAAAATATTAAATCATATATCAAAAGTAACAATTAGTATATAGAAAAATAACTATTACTATTTTCCAAAAGAACATGTGCTCTGTATTAAAAGAACAACTAATATAAGAACATTAACTTGTAGTAAAATGAAACAACCAATAGCAAAACAGGCGGATCAACTCTTCATTGTCTCACCCCAGGAAATAATATTTTAGGAAAACTATATTCGAAAAAACATAATCGTGATACCATAACTATTAACTGTCTGATTGATTTTTTTTGGTTCTTTATCTTGTTTTTCGTAAGATATATAATAAATTATTAAATGAACTAAATATAATTATGAGATGTACAGAAAGAAAAATCAATACTTGAACGTCACAAGGTGGAGGCACATCAAAATTATGTCGTTCTTGTTGTGGTTCATCCATGTTATGTAGATGGAGATCAGACTCTCGTTGGTAATTGTGCTCATATTGCTCCTGTTGATGTATTGGGCTCTCAATAATATCAAGAATAGTCCCTAAGCCAAAACCATGTTCTAGCTCAACCTTGAATCTATTGCTAATCATCTTTTTGGACCAGTTAGATATAATAGGGAATTGCCGTTGAGGTTGTTGGAGCATTCTTTGTAGACGATCGAAATAACATATCTGGTACAATAATAAAAACAAACAACCATTTTACCATTCAAAACATTGGGTTCAAGGTCATATCACTTCAAAATGTGCAATGTGATCATCGACTAAAAAAATCATTAGATAATATTTTGATTTAAATTGAAAATAAGATCATATTTATTTAGAAAGAACAACCAATTTATATGAAAAGAACATGCTATAGGTCGAGAAATTACCACCAAAAAAGGAAGTGGTCCAACAAAATGTCGGCTTCGGCTAGTGTATTTCTTCCAAACCAACGTTGCTTGAAGTAGGCTTTTGTGAGTATATTGCCACCAATCTAGGTGGGCACTCTATTGAGATCGAAAGCTTTCTTGAGAAACTTGACTTGTGGTGCATTACTAGTAGTTGATTTCATTAATGTGTTGACAGCTAACACTAAGAAAGACCTCTTCCAATTATCGTTGACTTGTACATCCGGTCTTATGAGATGATCCACCAACTCTTGGGGAGTTGGATATCCACTAGTTATACCATGGTACTCCCTCCACCCAGCCAAAAGCTCATGAAAAACCATATCATTATCCACTGCTTCCTCCACAGGGTCACCACCATAGGGTAGTCCATACACAACATGTACATCTAAAGGGCTTATCTTGATCTCTTTGTTTCTTTCTAAAAAGATGCATGAACTATTCTCATCAAAACTTTTTACTAGCATGCCAGAAAACAATGAGTCGTTATTGGGGATATCTAGGTGTAGAAGTCCACCCATTTGCAAATCTCTCACTGCTTGTAGCTTATCCCCTTGTTCCCTTATGCCCTCTAGGAATTTAACAAACATTTTTGGGCTATGTTTAACACTTAAGGGAGCTTCCCCCCCTTGGTTATGTTCTTATCTATTGGTTGGGCCCCTATAGGTTTTTGTTTCTTCCTATTTAATGGTCGAACATCGTGTAGTGATTTATTACCATCTCCATTCATGCAATTCGTTTGTTTAATACTATTCTTTTTTCTTATTTTCTCCAACCTACGCATTATTGGAATTTCGTCATCATCTTCGCTACCATGCCTACAAAAATACATTACAACCAAACTTTAGACTTTCAATTAAAAACTATAAACTATATAATATGGAGTAAACAATTATGCTTAACATATAAAAAAAACTATTAGTATTGTACAAAAGAACATGTGATATATATAAAAATAACAATTCATTTTAAAACAGACAATAGTATTAGCATATACTACATAATATGGGGTAAAAATTATGCTTAACATATAAAAAGAACTACTTCCTCCGTTTTTATTTAAATGTGACATTTTTAAATTCACGGACTCCTAGGTAATTTTTGGAAAGGAAAGAGATAGAGAGAAAAAAAATAAGGGGACCCATATGAGAGGAGAGAGATAGAGAGAGTTTATTGACCAAAAAAGAAAGTGTCACATTTAATTTAAAACTTCCTAAAATAGAAAGTGTCACATTTAAAAAAAACGGAGGAAGTATTAGTGTTGTTCAAAAGAACATGTGTTATATGTTAAAATAACAATCCATTTTAAAACAAACAATTGTAATAGCATGTACTATATAAGATGGGGTAAAAAATTATACTTAAGATATAAAAAGGACTATTAGTGTTCTGCAAAAAAACATGTGTTATATGTTAAAATAACAATCCATTTTGAAACAAACAATTGTAATAGGCCCTTCTATATAATAAAAAAAAGATGCTTAACATATAAAAAGAATTATCAGTATTGTGCAAAAGAACATGTATCTCTATATTAAAATAACAATCCATTGTAAAGCAATAACAATCTTTATGCCGCCTTACTTAATTACACTTTTTGGATCCTCAACACTCTTATCCGCCTTTGTGACTTGTCCCTTTATTTTGAATCAGGAATACTTGTATGTTGTATTTTCATAAAATAATTGATTTTGACTCTAGGCCTATGTCCATAATTACATAAATTCTTATTCTGCAGTAGATTTTAAGGTAGATATCGAGAGAGCCTGATGCATATGAGTTTACTTTTCTCCTAAAACCATCAAACTTCTATGATGTTGATTGTCTTGGTAATTTTGGGAATCTTCCACAACCAAAGTGTCTTAATATAGAAGCCTATTCTTTATGGAGAACTTACCGCACTTATGAAAAGATAGAATGACTAGAATTGGTGCAACCGGTGCAAATAGAACTGGTGCAAATACCACAACTGATTGCAGCCTAACGGAAAGACTTTGCCCCTTTTTTAAATTTGCCAATTTTCTAAGCCTTCTTAATTACACTTTTTGGCTAGTGTATAAGATGTACTGACGATGGTATCAACTCATGTAATCATGTTGTATTTCATTCTCAACCATTACTTGCATTCATGAGAGAACTACTAGTAATTTGCCAAAAAAATTTTTGTAATCACAACCTTTTCTATTTTGGTGAACTTCACATATTATGATCAAATTTACAAGACACATAAATGCTAATAATCATATGAAGAACAAATAATTGACTTTTATATAAAAAAATTACCTTTTTCTTCCATGTTTGTCCTCCATTATTCCGGTATCGTTGGTCATCTTTAGTGGTAGGATTTTATATAAAAAGCAAAGGTTTTTCAATGAATTAGTGAAGAAGGAGAGAAGACAACAATGGCTAAAAGCAAAGAGGAGAGAGGGAAAATATAATCTTTTTTTTTTTCAAAATAGAAACAGAATCGGTTTGGGAAGATTTTATTGATAAAATTTTATCAGTTAGTAATTTAGTATCACGTGAGACTGCTTTTTTTTCTTCCTTTTTTATTTTTAAATTGTCTAATAGGCCCTTGGAGCACCTTGCAAGGTACACCTTCTAATTTGCACTATGTATTCACATTATTAAAATTAAAAGCACAGAAACACAGAAAACTAAGAGTTAGAATAAGAATTAAAATTTAATGAACACAAAGTTAAAATTTAGGCACAAAAATGGAATCGGAACCATAAACACAGTCTTATTCACACTCTCCGCCAAAATCTACATGTTCTTCTCTTCAAATTCAAGCACAGAACTGAAGAAATCGATCAATGCTGCAACAAATAACTGTAAAACCAGAAGAAATTCGTACAAAATTACAAATTTTACAGAAAATTCGATGAGTTTCTTCATCGTGTAAAGTAGTATTCAACAACTCAACAACACACCTTCAAATTCAACCAATTGTTCAATCCTCCAATCTTCTATAAATTCATCCAATTTGTGTCAAGAAACAAATGCATTTCCATCATCGATTTTCAGATTTTTTTAGCTAAACAAATTCTTTCATTATAATCAAACTTACAAACCTTTCAAAAAATCTATCTGAATTCCATAAACAAACAAAACTTCTTCAATGACAGATCGTCAACTAGAGAAAACAAAGATACTACTCATTCCAATCCAAGCTTTGTTTCTTGCATCCCGGCATTCACGAAAGTTAATCAATTCTGAGCAAGTTGATGAAAGTATGAAAATTGAAATTTATGATGATGAAAGTTCATATGAATTAAGAAGAAAGAAAGCAAAAGGGTGAGAAAAGAGCATATAAGCTTGTATGAAACAAACCAGAGAAGAGAGAAAATGTTCTCTCTCTTCTTAAATTGTCCATTTTATACCCAACCGTAATGGGGAGAAGAGGGAGAGGACAGAGATGAATGGGAAAACGAAGAGTTTGGAGGGAAAAACAAAAGAGTTAACTGATGTATGGCCTACAGTTAACGAAGTTAGGCAAATTCTGTTAAAAGGTGGGAGTTTATAAAGGTTTGGTAAAGGTGGGAGTTTACAAATAACTGAGAACTTGAGGTGGTTCTGTGCAAAAGATCCTTGTTTTAAATTGATGGTATTAACGAATGATACTAATTTGTAGATATTGCTATTAGTATTATAGATTTTAATTAAATAATACTCTTATATATACATTATATAACGACATCATCGAGTTCCATATGATGCATTAAAAATTCAACTTAATCAACTTAATCCAAAATTCCCTGATATTAAACAGATACTGAAAACTAGAAGATATGAAAGGCTATCCCAAATGATCTAAGACGACTCGATTTCAATTTGAGCTAGAAAAAAACCACAGTTACATTTTTGAATCGACCCGATAACCACTCAATCTGAAATAGACCCGACCTGAAAATAACATGATCTGGTACTAACCCAAAAAGACAAACACGAATCCGACCCGATCCAAGCAACATCAGAATTGAATCAGACCTGAAACCCGAAGTCATCCTATCCGAACGCTCAACTGACCTCCAATCAACTCGCTCCCAATCCAAATAACCATTTCCAGGTCTACTCTTATTAGAGAAACAAGCCGAGCCACTTCATCATAATATGGCCTTTTGGTGTGCTTGCCTATCTTGCTCGCAGGGAACTGTCTAGACAAGCTGAGATGAGTCACTCAAGGCCAAGTGTTGTATCATTGTTTGTAAGAATTGGCCGAGCTGAGTGACATTTTTTGATGGACTAAACATTGCTTGGGTCATGTCTACTGGTCGAGCACCGAGCCGAGTCACTTTGACTAGCTTTGATCTTGTTGCTTATCTAACTTGTTGGCCGAGCCGAATCATCTCATTAATCGACTGGCTTATTCATAACATCTTTTAGATGAGAGTCCGAGCCGAGTCATTTTTACAACTTAGGATGGCTAATTTTGATACTTGTTAGGCATGCATACCAGGCGAGTCCCTTTTATTACTTAGGCTGGCTGTTTTAGTTAGGCTGAGACGAGTCACCTCTATGGCTTAGGCTGGCTTTTAGATGTTTCAAGTTACTGCCTCTTTGTAATGAGGATACTCTTGGCCGAGGAAGATCCTCGACCAGGGCTAATGAGGCCCTATTACGTCTCTTGGTCATGTGAAAGGAAGAATCTTCCGTGTTAAGATCGATCTTGGTTAAGGGTTTTGATACTTATAAAAACATTTCAAAGTATATTTCACCATGGAACATCCTCGGCCAGAGGTAATGAGCCCCCGTATGTCTCTCGGACCTGTTGTCAAGGTCGAGGTAGGAGCCTAGCTAGTTAAGGCAATCGCTTGTCTCTAATTTATTCGAGGTAGTGATCCCTACTAGGAGTTGATTGTAGTCCCCAATCTGTTCGAGGTGTGTGAACTCTTGCAATGGCTTGTTGTCCCATCAATGAGTTACCTCCTTACCGGAGGAGATGTAAAGTTAGTCAACCGTGTATTTATTCGATTAGTATACATAAATGGTGCATTGAATGCGTATGAAGCTTTTTTGCACAACTTCCAATGTTTGGCACAAGTTTTCAGACGTTTTTCCACTGTTCACCAAAGTGTCGTTTCACTGGTCATGGGTTAGGTGCTATAAATGTATTCATTGTTGCCTTATTTACTACTTTTTTCTCTCTACTTTCTTTCTCTAAGAGTTTTCCTTATCTCATGTCTTCTTCAAGGCGCTTCATCAACTTCTTTACAAGGTACGGTCTCGAGTCCCGCATTCTTTTTCCTTTATTAATAAGTTCGAGGTAGGCATAGTAATTTTGTGTAAAATGAATATATATTTTTATTGTCGAGCCGAACAACCCCACCGTCTAACCCCTCCCATATAAGCCATGGGTCGAGACGTGTCATAATGAGACTCCCATTGTTTCCCTTGTATATTAAAACTCCTAATTCCCATACGTGGCCGATGCTATTCCTTGTGAAAGTGAGAGTGATATGGAAGTGTCCGAAGGATAGGAGGAAATAATATATCACCCGAGTTGGTCACATTATCCTTTCCTCTTGCTTCGAGGAGTTACTTAGATTATTTTCTTGTACATGGTGCAATCTTAATATAGGAGCCGAAATATGAGGAAGGTCTTTCAGCATTCCATTTTGATCCCAGGCCATCACCCCTCAAAGAGTTGGATATTATTGGCTATTACTCGACTGATAGATGAAGAAGATGGCTAGTCAAAGGAGCAACCCATCCTTCTAAAATTTAGTTTATCAAGTACCCCAACTTGTTGTACAACCCCGATCTCGAGAGTGTAATAATTACGCCCTTTGGGGTGTATTGGCTTTTACAAGGCGAATTTGGAACTCGGCCTTCGTTTCTATCTTCACCCTTCTATTAAAGAGACCTTATGTACATATAACTTAGTCTTGTGTCAATTGATGCCCAACACGGTTGGCTCGATCGTTGTCCACTTGGTAATATGTGATATGTTCGGTGTCACTTGATCGATTCGTCTATGGTGCAATATGTAACACCCCGCCCAAATCGAACCCTTTTTCATCAAATAAATCTCGTTGGGGAAAATCCACGAGGGTTCAACTCGAATGGCGTGCTACCGCCGCGCTTATCTCATTAGAAATAAATGCAAGGCTAATAGGTAACATCACACTAAATTCAAATTAAAGTAAGTTTTACAACAACTAACTTGTTCAATAAAACACTAATTAATATAACGTCTCAGAGTCTCAGCGGAAACTAAATTAAAACTAAGCGGATGACACCTCTAAAAGTTCTCTCTTTATTTCCCCCCAATCGATCACCCACTTGCACAAATAAATTGAAAAGAAACAAAAGAGAATAGCTCCCAAAAATCAAAAAAACCGAGTAATTCCAACTCCACCCCGTAAAGTACTTAAGTTGAAAATACTTTGTGAAAATAATAGGTTAATGGAGTCGAAAGCATAGCACATATACCTATATAAATACAATTAATAATCACATAAGTGCATACATATATATAAGACTAATAATGACATAATTTCAATTAATTCAATAATTCAGTATTATCCGATTATTTAAGGAGAGGAAAGAGAACGCCAGTAAGCCAGGGACACCCTGGAACAATTACTACAATAATGTGAGCCAGGGAAACCCTGTAACAACTCACTTTAGGTCGGAGAAACTCCTGTAACTACCTACAAATCATATTGGTCGTAATAATAGAGTCCCTAGTGTGCACACCCCTTGTACTTGGATCACAACAAGATAGAAGGAAGACAAGTAACAGAATAATCAGCATAGTAACCAGAAAACCTGTAAGTGGCCGCTGAACCTCCCATACAGGGCAACCTATTCATCATTTCTCTCCGGTATTCCACTTTAAGTGATTAATATCTTTTATGAAAGTCATCACATAAATCTTATACACATATACCTCATCTCATTTAACCAAGTATGAACATATTTTTTTTCCAATATTCATAACTCAATTTAATCGCAGCTTATCTAGAAAGCCCATTTTCGTTCATATACAAAAACCATCACTTGTAAATTAATAATCCATCATTTTCCAATTTATAACCAATCAATTTTCAATTTTCATTTTCAAACTTTAATAACGATAATAGCATAATAACAATGATAATAATAACAATAATAATAGTAATAATATTCATAACAACAACAACAACAACAATAATAATAATAATAATAATAACATTAATAATTAATTTTTTAATTCAACAAATGCTGAGAATAAAAGATAAGATTATCTATCAAGATCATCGGTAACATTTGTATAATTGTCATATCGTCCATACTCCATAGTCCATGGTCATGATCCATAACCATAAGTCATAGTCATTAGTCATCTTACTAATCGTATCCGCATTTAAGTCAATAGTTATAATTCATAATAATTTTCATAATTATAATTCACATTTCTAATCACATAGTCACGTAATTAAATTATTTTTATGCTACGGGATCTACGTTTAGATGGACATCGGAGATTACCTCGTGACGTGTGCCGAAAAGTTAGATTCACAAACAGATCAAAGCTCATGATAATCCTCGTCTACGCACTCGGAGTCTACAACGAGATTAACGAGATCTAAGTTAGTTACCTAAATAATCCCTTTTTTATTTATAAAATAAACAAACTTAAATGATTCAAATAACCTTGAAAAATTTTATTAATTATTTCAAAGCATTATTAATAATTAGAAATTGTAACATTTTAAAATACTTGAGAAATCATTGTAAGTAATAAAAAGACTAACATAAATCAATTATAGAAAACCCATTTTTTTCTTTAAAAAAAAATATGTCAACAACCTAACATAAATCAATTATAGAAAACCCATTTTTTTCTTTAAAAAAAAAGAAAATGAAATAAAAAGGGGAAGAAACTGATTTAAGGAATCAGTTAAAAGAAAGGAAGGAAAAACATGAGGCAGGGGAAAACAGGGGAGGATGAGCGAAGGAAAGGAGGGAGGTTGGGGTAGCAGCTCGCTGCGGTGCGGCTGGCCGGTGTGGCGATTCGCGGCGCAGGTCAGGCGAGGTGGAGGTCTGGGCGGTGTCGGCGTTCAGGAAGGTTGTGTGGTTGCGGTAGCGTTGCGGGGCGGTTTCAGGCGGAGGAAGGGTGGTTCAGGTGGTGGTTTTGGAACGCCGTTTCCGGCGAGTAGAAGGCTGTTCAGTGGTGACGCTACTGGTGGTTCCGGCGAGTCAGATTAATAGAAAAGGTGGGTCGGAGTTTTTAATTTTTATTTTTACAAAACAAAATCAGAAATTGAAGCAGCCTTAGAATGTGGTAGATTGCTTGAACAATTGAATGAGTTTGGGTTGGTATTTATAGAGCAAATTTGGTCAGATTTTGAACTTTGGAGTCAAGCTCCATTAATGGTGAAGTATAGTGAGGTATGGTGTTTGTGATTTTCTTTGACTATGGGGATGGTTCTGATAAGAAAATCTGAGATTGTGGTTGAGTTTCAACTCTCTGATATGAGTAGTTGATCAGTTGAATTTTTTTGTGTGTGCTTGCTCTGTTCCTGCGTGAGAAGGGGAAGGAAGGAGGGAGATGAAGACTGCTGATTCACATCTTCTTCTTTTTTTGCCTTTTCTTTTCCCTTTTTTTTGGCTAAAAATATTACATGGACTTAGTATTTGGACTTTGGGTGAGTTGGGCTCTATGGATTACTAATATGGATGGACCATCGAGTAAGAATACCCACAAATTAAATGAGTACTTCAAATCCAACAATAATTACATTAATTAGAATTAATGAAAATGAATATTTAGTTTTGTAAATACATTTCAATAAAATATTTAAATAAATCATTACATAATTCAAAACTAAATAAATCATTTCAATAAAATCGTTAAATAATTCAAAAACTAAATGAAATCATTTTTTTATAAACATTATTATCAAATAAAGTTGAATTATCAGTATATAAATAATATTAAACTTTAATAAATAATAAAATAAGCTTTGAAAATTTTGGGTATTACACAATATGTTCAAATTGGTGGTCGTGTCAGAGACAACTTACGGGCTGGACTGCTATGCCTTCCAGGCTCTTCATCATCAATGATTGCAGGAAACGAGAAGAAAGTTTCTTACACGGTCACCTCAACACTCCCGACAAACCAAAAGGGATTCAGATGAAGTTTCTTTTTGTCTTTTGTGGGGATGAGTGGGATTTCGGATCCCCCAAATGGACTCAACATGAATATTTTGGAAATGGTATGGATGATGGTATTGTTTCCATCCATTATCAGGCCAATGGGTATCATGTTGATGATATCTATTTTGCAATACGTCCCTCAACAATGGTTTCCTTTTGCAGTTGACTTAATCAATGTGCATTTCTTGTCGGCGTGTGGTGTCTTCCCGACATACTAAAAAAGTAGGGACCAAGATTCTTCTTTGTTTTCTCCTTTTCTTTTCATCTTTTGATCATAACGTGTGCTTCTTTCAATTTTGGCAGGAATTTCCTCTTACCAGCTTGACCTAACCATGCAAGGAAGAGTTACTACCAAGGGTGCAATATCGACCATGATTCGTCTCGTCACGGAGGCCGAAAAGGCCAAAGTTCCAAGACCTCCCATTGTAAATTGGGTCACCTTTGCTTATTTTTCTTTCTTCTTTTTGTTCTTTGACTTAACCATTTTCCCTTCTTTTTTCAGAATTCAAAACATAAACCCCAGTCGAGGCAGTCTTTGTCGTGCAGGTGCCTGAGCCGGCTGGCTCGGGTACAAAAAAGATATTGCTCGAGCAAGATAAGGCTGGGAGTAAGAGAGAGGTCTCTTCTTTCTCTTCAAAAGTGATTGATCCCATCATAGACCTCTGTGCTCTTGGTCTGCCAGGTTGAAAAGGAGGATAATGTGGGGGATGGAAATGGTGGTCGCAAGAACGTGATAAAGAACTTTGGTGCTCTCCGAAAGGAGAAGTGCTAAAAATTAACGTTGATGGGGCTATATTTGAAGATGCCGGTGGGGGTTGGGTGTGGTTATGCAAGATTTTCATGCTAATGTGATTCGAGCGGCGTGTCAACAATTGAAATGTAAGTGGGATGTGAATGTGATAATCATTCTTGGTCTCAAATTGGCTTGCCAAAGCTATGCTAGAGAGGTGATAGTGGAATGTGATTGTCTACAAGTTGTAAATTTAATAAATAAAAAGAGCTATTCGGGCTATTATGTAGACATGGTAGTTAAAGAGATTAGCTCCCTTGTTAGTGATTTTGATTCAGTTGTTTTCCACATGTGTTTAGGGAGGTTGATGTCGCAACTCATACTATGACTCATCTTCACCCATTAGAGTAGTCGACTAGAGTTCGGGTTGGAGGTTGTCCAAGTATGTTAGAGGATGTAATTGCTTCGAAGTTCTGTTTGATGAATAATAACTAATAGTTGCGTTCCAATAAAAAAAACTTCTTAAGTAATTTAAAACTACAAGCCTTGGTTTATGAACTCCTTGAAATAATTAAAAATTAAAAATTTCTTTTCGTTATTTGAATTATTTAAGTTATTTATTTTATAAATCCAAAGGGATTATATAGGTCACTAATTTTTTTTATCTCGTTAACGTTTTTTGTTGACTTCGATTTCATAGACGAAGAATATCAAGAGTGTTGATATGCTCATGATTTTAAGTTTTAGGCATACGTCACGAGGTAATCTCCGATGTTCATTAAAAAGTAAATTCCATCAAGGTTACGTGTTGAAATAGAATTTGACTATGGACAGTAAACGAGTATGGGACATGAAATGAATCGTGTAAATACCGATATGATGATAATTAACATTGATCTCGATCATTATTATATAGGTTATTAATGTTATTAACGTTATTATTGCTATTAACGTCGTTATTGTTAATGTCATCGTTATTACCATTGCTATAGTTGATGTTATTATTATTACTAGTATTATTATTATTGTTGTTGTTGTTGATATTATTAGTTACTTTATTGATAATATTTTTTATTATTATTATTATTATTATTTTAATAATAATAATAAATAATAAATCAAACAAACTTAAAACATTACAAAAATTAGTGGGAAAATAAGATACTATTTGCCCCCGGTTCTCTAGCAATAACAAAACTAGTCCTAGTTAGATGTGAACAACAACTCGTGGGAAGATGAGATATTATTATTATTATTACTAATACTACTACTATTAACATTTTAAACTCAAAATATTTACAAAAAGTTAGTGGGAAGACGAGATACTATATAGCCCCCACTCCTTTAGCTATAGTAAAATTGATCCTTGTAAAGATGTGAGCAGTAGCTCGTGCCCCAATATATTGAGTCATGGAGAATTTTTGTTCCGTTTAACCAAGTAAAAAAACATTTTTCTCTAATTCCCAAAATGAAGAGAAGGAGAAAGGGAGGAAATCATATCCAATAGCCTCAAACTTAGCTTATACTTGACATGTTTGCATCGTTTTGCATAAATAATCGCACTCTCAGACACGAAGGCAAATATTCGAGATTGTGTCAAGGGCGATGACCCATTTAAATCAACACAAACATCAAGCCCCTAATCCAAAGAGTATAGTAACATATTCGTTGGACGTGGGGGTTTGTCATGCTCACCACCCAACCCAATATCAACTTCCTCACCATCTGAAATCCCAAAACCGATGGTAGACATCTAAAAGGGTATCACGCACAACTTTATGTCGATGATTAATAACAACAATACTAGCACAAGACACATCATAATCGCCATAAATATACCCATCAAAAACCTTGGAGAACATGGCATCGAAACGGAAACCAAGGGAACACTGAATCAGTTAACATACACCGATAAGTCTTACCATTCGTAGTATGTCCCAAACCTGAAATCAGGACCGCCCTAAGCTATCAAACGTGCGATGTCCTTCTTGAGATTTCCAAAAAGTATTTTGTCGAGGAGATAAAGAAAATGTGGATCCTGTACTTTTAGTTTCCCGTGTGAAATATATATGTGCCAGTTTCTTCATGAGTTTGGGGGCAACAATCTCTCTTGGATCGTACCAAAGGTTAGTCTTCATAGTCTCATTAAACACACTCCAAGCATCATCAAAGGTAGGTCCAGATGCTACGACACCAGCACGCCGAAGACGCTTAGTATGCAAACCAGCAGACTACATTCGTGACGCAAGAAAGGCATAATTTATAATATCACCTACAGATTAGACACTAAGCCCCCAAAATGCAAAAGGGGAGGTAGCAAGTCTCTATTTCCAGTCGCCAAACCCTTGCCACCTCCTCCATCATAAGCTCACAACTAAAATCGAACTTGAGACATATGGGACCAGCAAGTAATCTAACACCATGCAGGGCCGAGCAATATTAGGCGGGAAGACATCTTTAAGTCTGCTTCTAAGGTCTTCCTTTGGCAAAAAAAACTATGTTTTATCAATGTTGAGATGTAAGCCGAAATGAGGACTATCGTCCATAATCAACTCTAAAACCTTCTCCGAACCAAGGTGTCACCCTGCTGCACCCCTGGCATGACCATAAGATATGCTGCTCAAAATCATTATCACCATCATTATTAATTCTATTCTTTTTTTTAAAAAAAAACCTTATAAATGGAATAATCATATGTTGTGAAAAGTGAATGGATTGGAGAAAAATGGATTTATTAAATGACCAAGGGATGGTTGTATATATGAATGAAAATGGACTTTCTGGATGAGCCATGAATATATAGAGATATGGATTAAATATACTCACACTTGGTTAAAAGAGAGGATGTACTCCCTCCAGTTCTTTTTGTTTGTCATAGTTTCTATTTTTGTCCGTTTCTTTTTGTTTGTACTACTTTTTAATCTTCCCCTATTAGAAAAAAAATACAATATCCATCTACCTCTACTATATCACTTTTTGGTCCCACATGTACATTTTCTCTCACCTACCTACTTTAATCAACACATTTACAAATAAAATAAGTGGATTATTTAATTGTTGTCTGATAAGTACTTTATTGTGCCTATCCATGCTGCATTTTTAGTGTCGATGCATATAGATTTAGAGCATTTTAGTCTTGCATTGCATGGTTTTGATTACTTTGAGCTAAATGGTTGCTTCACTACTCTTTTAGTTGTTTTGGATGATTTTCAGACTAACTAACAGGTATTTGAAGTCATATATGATCATTTGAAGATTAGTTGTGGATTGTTGAACTTCAAATGGACATAACGTTTGATCCGTAAATCGGATTAAGGTGATTCCAGTGGGAGGTGTTAGCTCGTTTCGATAGCTTTCCAACGACTAGTCATGAGCCCAATTCCGATAAGAGACGAGAGAGATATGATCGTTCGAAGTTGAGTTGTCCGTTGACCAGTAGGTCACCAAGGTCGTGGTGAAATCACCACGGTCGTGGGGACCTGTAGGCTGTAGCGAGCAAAACAGACTGTTGAAGATTGGAAACTGATCCTATGAAAGTCAGGGGCCACGGTCGTGGTGATTTCACCACGACCGTGGTGACCTGACTTCGGGTGTTGACCCGTTTTCTCCGTCTTAGTTTAGTGACTCTTTTAATTAGTTTTTTTTAGCTTAACTCGACATTACTTCATACTTAGTTTCTAATAAACTCTCTCTTAGCCCTAAAACTCTCTCAAACACTAGTTTACTCCTTTGTTTCATTATTGAAGATCGAATTCATCAATTAATTCAAGTAATTTCTCTTCTATCTCTTTCCTTTAATCTTATTGCTTAGTTTATGATGTTGAATTTATTGAATCTTAATTGCTTAGAATCCATGGTTAGTGAGTAGTTCATTATCTAGGGTTTGGGCGAAAGTATGAATTAAGGGCTTATTGTAGATTATCTATGGTTTTTATAATTCAATTGTTTGTCTATGCATTGAATGTGGTGTTTTGACACCCTAGGATAGATCTTGATCACGTTTATGCTAGGGCACTTAGGGTCTTTATTGTTCTTAATCGAACTCTAATCCCTTTTGTCATTCCCATGTTTCGACTTGATTTCTAGACCAAGGGATTGGGTAGGAATTAAGGGGATCCTTTAATTAGGGGTTTTCCGAACTTAATGAATTTATTAATCAACGGACCAAAGACCATTCGAAAGAGGATTTAGTTGGTTGATTAATCGAATACTCTTGAGGACCATTCGAGAGAGGACTCAAGTAAATTAGAGGGGAACTTAACCTTGTATTGACTCCGTTGTGAATCACCATAGCGTTGATTATCGTTGTCTAGCCCATGTTCATACGAGTAGCCCGAACTCTAGTGTCTTCCTTATCATATTAATCCTCCTACTTGTTTATTAGTAGGTATTCATTAGCTAGTTAATTAGTCGGTTACTTACTCAATCTTAAACCCCCAAAAATCCTTCACTTAGGCAGTTTCGGACTTAGTGGACTAAAGTCAATCCCGATTTCCTTGTGGTTCGACCCTTGACTTGCCATTACTACGTGCTTAGTAGTTGCTTGTTAGGTTTATAAATTGTGTTTGCTAAGCGGTTCTTAGTGCCTTAACGACACACTAAAAACCCCTTATCATAGTCCCCACCCACATATCTATAACATCATCTTTCTTGGCATGTGAAGGTACAATAAATGATACAAACAAAAAGAAACGGAGGGAAGCATATGTGTACGCGACTTAAAGGATGACATTCCTAAAGATATTAATCACTTAATTAAAGTGGAATATCAGAGGAAAATGAAGGTCAGGTTGCCGTGTATGGGAGGTTCAGTGGCCACCTATAAGGTTTCTGGTTACTATGCTGAATTATGCTAACTTATAAACACATTTCCCTCATCTCATTTAACTAAGTGCGAGTATATGCATTTCAATTTCCATATCTCAGTTCATTCACGGCTTATCCAGAAAGCCTATTTACCTTTATGTACACAACCATCACTTGGTAAATTTAATATTCCATTATTTTCCAATTCATTCATTTATCACAATATATAACCAATTCATTTTCAATCCATTTACTTGTCACAACAAATAATTATTCCCATTTTCCAATTTCGTTCCAATTAATAACAATAACAATATAATAACAATGATAATGATGATAGTAATGATAACAATAATAATAATAACATTAATAGTAACAACCAACGTTAATAACAATAACAATGTTAATAACGTGAATAACATTAATAATTTGAGAATTATCACGATCGTGATTAAACGGTCATATCAGTCATTATACGATCCAACTCATGTCTCATACTGGTTTATTGTCCATAATCATAATTCATTTCACATAATCACGTTAATTTCATGTAACCTTAACGAGATCTACTTTTGGATGGGCATCGAAGATTGCATAATCCATATTTTATAGTCACATAATTAAATCTTTTTATTTTTAACGGGACCTATGTTTAGATGAACATCGGAAATTACCTTGTGATGTGTGCCCAAAATTTAGATTCACGAACCGATCAACACTCTTGATAAACCTCGTTTATGCACTCGGAGTCTATAATGAAATTTGACGAGATCTAAGTTAGTTACCTAAATAACCTCTTAATTATAAAACAAACAACTTAAATAATTCAAATAACTTAAATAAAATTGATTACTTATTTTAAAGGAGTTTTATAAATCGAACTTTATGGTTTCAAATTATTTATAGAAATCATTTTAAGTACTTAAAGATTACTTAACTTTTAATCTTCATTAATTTAAACAATTATTCTAAATATAGAATACTAACTTTATTTTAAAAACATAAAAAAAATGTTTAAGTCATAAAAAAAAACTAAGTCAAATTAATTAAGTTTATTAACCAATTAAAATAAAACAAAGAAATCCTTTTTTTTTAATAAAGAAAGAGGCGTGAAAGGGGGATAGGGTAGGGATGACAATGAATCTTGGACCAGGTCCAGATCCGTTTACTAGGATCTGGATCTTCATCTTTTGGATCCTGCGGATCTGGATCTCGATCCGGGTCCTTGTTTTGCAAACGGATCTGGAACTGGATCTTGCACTTGAGATCCAGAGCCGATCCGCAGATCTGTTTTAAAATTCTTTTTTAAAAAATATAACGATAAATAGTATGTAAATAAGATAATAGTGTAATAATCGATTTATGGAATATATAACTTTGAGAAAAAATATTAAGTGAACCACTACACAATAAATAGCTAACAATTATAATAAAGTCGTTACTCCCAAACATTCATATAACGATTAAAAATATGTTAAATGTTTTGCTTTACCCCCCTAAAATTATGTATATGAATTTTTCGTGTAAAAAGTACAAATAATTATCTAAAAAGTATAAATTGACTTTTTTTAAATAATAAAAGAGAGGATCCGTTCAAGATCCGTGGACCCGTTGGATCTAGATTTGGCTCCTTATTTTAAAGAACCGACGGATCCGGATCGAATCTGGCTCTAGGGAAACGGATCTGGATCCAACAGGATCCGGTCCAGTTCCGCCCCATTGCCATCTCTAGGATAGGGGGTATTTATTGATTCAATGAATCAGTTTTGCAAAACAGAAAGGAAACACAAAGAAGGGAAGGAGAAACAGGGGCACGAGAAAGAGGGAAGATAAGGAGGAAGGTGGGCGCTGGCTGGTCGCGGTGTGGCTCGGTTTCAGGCGGCCGGTTTAGGCGAGGGTGAGGGCATGGTCGAAGGAGATCACGATTGCGGGTTCATGCGAAGCGAAGGGGCAACAGGGGATGGCGTGGTGTTGGGCAAGGTTGCGAAGGAGCAACGATGGTTTGAGTGTCTCTAGTGGTGTTCGATGGCTGATTCAAACAGGGGAAGGTGGTTCAGTGGTGGTGCGCGAAGGCCGCTTCCGGCGAGTTAGAGAAGCAGAGTTGATTTGAATTTGTAAAATTTTCTTTTGTTTTTTTTTCAACATTAAAATCAGAAATTAAAGAGGGAAGAGATGAGAGTGAAGCAAACCTTGAAAGTGTGGTTTGCTTGAGCAATTGAATGGGTGTAGCTCAGTATTTATAGAGGAATTGAGTCAGATTTGAGCTTTGGAGTCAAGCTCCATTAATGGTGAAGTATGCTGAGATAGGTTGATTGAGATGTACTCTTGACTATGGAGATGATTATGCTCAGTAAATTTGTGGCTGTGTATTGAGTCTCAACTCTTCTGCCAAAGAATTGTTAATCTGTTGAATTTTTTTTTGTCCCTGAATTTGCGTGAGAAGGGGAAGGAGGAGGATGGTGATGCTTATTCATATTTCCTCTTTTATTTTCAGTTTCGATTTTCCTTTTTTTTCTTTTTGGCTAAAAATATTACATGTACTATGTACATGGACTTTGTATGGGTTGGGCTCTATACGTATTCTAATATGGATGGACAATTGGGTAAGAATTACCACAAACTACATAGGGATTTCAAAATACTATTAATTAGAAATAATGGAAATGAATAATTAGTTTATAAAAATACATTTCAATTAAATCATTTAAATAAAATCGTTACATAATTCAAAACTAAGAGAAATAATTTTTAATAAACATTATTGAATTATCAAAAATCAATTTAAGTGGTAATAATATTAAAGCTTTGAAAATTCGGGGTATTACACATAGTTACTCGCCAAATACGACGAGCCAGAGAGCACAACAATCACCATTCTCATCAGGAAGTTGGCCGGAGAGACAACGGTTCTGGCCGGATAACGACGACCTCCCTGGGCAACCAACTAATTTCAAAAAAATTTCTAGGTTAAATTCGAACAATTCGAGCAAAAATTAGGTGAATTCAAGCATTAAATACCCTTCATTTAGGTTTCAATTTCATGAATTCAAACGTTTTTCACAAATTGGAATGTTAAATCCCCATTTAACATCCAATCAAATCGAATTGGGGAAAAATTTAGTGTTTTATGTTGATAATAAAACCTTAACATTTCATTCATAGCACTTAACTTTTGATTACAAAACCTTAACTTTTGATTGCTAAACCTTAACAGCTGCTCTTGCAAGAGACCGCCTACTTTTAAAATAAAATTGGACAACAGGACTGTTCTCCCCAGCTTATTTTCAGTTCAGATCACTTCCGTTCAGTTCAGCTCCAATCAGTTCAGTTCAGTTCAGCTCAGCTCCAATCAGTTCACTTTAGTTCAATTCAACTCCAATCAGTTTAGTTCAGCTCAATGCAGTTTAGTTCAACTCCATTCAGTTACAACCATTTTGTTAATTATTATTATTATGTCGGTTTAATTTATTTGGGAAATTCTACGCGGTGACCTTATAGTTTGTAAAATTCTACATGGTGGAAACAAAAAAACTTTCATTATCTAAAGTGGCCTTGTATTATTGTTTATATTAGATAGTGTCATTCTCAACTTATATTACAGCTAAGTGGCTAACCTAAACTGATTTTCCAACTTCAAATTGCTAATTACTAACCCATTTTTTTGGGATGCTAATTACTAACCTACTCACCTCTTCCACGTTAATTTCTAGATAATTCTTTCTCTGTCTGTCATTGTGCATCTCCCTTGAGAAAAAGGGAGTGATGCATGAGAAAGAAGACATGACAATTGGTTTAAGCTTTAAGGATGCAATTTTTCGAAGAATCAAGGTGACACTCATTGAAAGATAAGAACTCAGACTTACAATTGCATTCGTAATTGCAAAAAGTTTCTTGAAAGCAGAGGAGTAGGTCAAAAGTATTGAAAATTTACATCAATTAATTAATAGCAACGTCAAGAATTGGTTAAAATTACATGAAAAGCAGAGGATTTTAGGTTGGCGTCGATTGAATGCCCAAGATAATAGTAACAATGGAAGTCAAAGGTGGAATTGATGCTCTCAATTCAATTTGCATCAAAGCAATTGTATATTTCCTTCAATTTTTAAGAGGGTTTCAACCTGTTTATGACTTGATTTAATTAGAATTCAATTTTAGAATTGAATTTCATAAGGAAGAAGGACGATACATTTTTTTTTACAAGGGAGAGGGAGATCCATGGTGACAGTCTGGCAGATCAAGAGGAAGATAAGGAAGTATTCATGAGTGTGGAGGGGGGTGGGTGCAGTTAGTAATTGACGATGTAAAAATTAGAAAATTAGTCACTTAATAAGGAAAAATTATCAAGAATAAGTCAATCTTTTCGCGGTCTTTTAATAAGTTAAACTTCGAAAAATCCTGGAATAAGTTAATCTTTTGAGAGTATTTTCTTCTAATAAGTCAAGTGAACCATGACCGGTTTCATAGGTAAATTATAGGTAACCTCCCACGTGTCTTATTTTTATTGGTTTACATTTTCAATTTAATTTTAATTTATTTCTAGATATTTATTTATTTATTTTTAAAAAAATCAAAACCCCTTCCACCCCCTTCTCCCCATCCCTACCTGTGAAGCCCTCCTCCCCCGCCCCTTATGCGGTTTTGCCTGACCCCCTCCCCCCACCCCATCCTCCTACTCTGCCACTCTCTTCCTCTCATCCGCCAATGATATCGCCGATTCTTTCTCCCCTGCTCCACCTCCCTCTGTCGCCATTAGCCTCTTCTCCTTATCGTCGCATTTTTGATCTCCGGCAAAGCCGTATACGCCGGAAACTTCGTAAATCGCGTCAGCGGAAAGAGAATCCTCTTATCTTCGTTGTTATCATCTTTAAACGACGTCGTAAACGGTGTAAACAACGTTCAATGCGACGGAGGAGAGAGAATCTGACGACTTCGATGATTTGCCGCCATTAAAAATCTTACTTTCGTCAACATCACCCTTAAACAACGTAGTAAACGTGTTAAACGTGGCTATCTGGTGGTTTTCTGTGTTGGGTTGAGTTGCTTTTCAAGGTGGGTGGTGGTGGTTTTCTGGGTTGGTGTGGGGTTGCGGGTGAGTTGGGTTTGGTTTCATGGTGGGTGGTGGTAGTTTTCTGGGCTGGGTGGTGTTTAGGCGGGGTCAGACTGAGTTTCAAGGTGGGTGGGAATGGTTTTTAGGGCAGGGATAGTTTTTTCGGGCGGGTTGAAGGTGGCAGTGGGGTGGTGGGAGGAATTGGGATGTCAGTGTGGGGAAGGGGATGAGGAAAAATGATTTGTTTAAAAATAAATAAAAATATCCTATGAAAGAGTGACAAGTGTCCTCTTACCTGTTCAAAAGGTTAACAACAAGTTGATACCGATTTTGACCTGTTAAAAGCAAATACCTCAAAAGGTTAACTTATTCCAGGAATTTTTGAAGTTTAACTTATTAAAAGAAGACCACGAAAAGGTTAACTTATTCTTGACAATTTTTCCACTTAATAATGGGTTAAGAAATAGACACTTGGCCCTTAATATCGCAAATTATAACATACATCTCGGTGCACCTTGCGGTAGGTACACCCAGGTACTAGCTATATACATTTCGCGTGCCAAAGTATCAACCAAACACATATGCTTCAGTGGTCACAATGTTGCGTTGTGCGTGCTTCCTTTGCATGGAGGTCGAGGGTTCGAATCTTCACTCTAACCAAAATGGTCCCTTTTAAATTTAATTTTCATTATATTTTTTTCATATAATTCATACTAATTTGTGCAGTTCATACTTATTTGAACAACATTCATACTCATTTGGACATTGTCATACTCATTTATAGGCATTTGAGTATGTTTAATCAATGAGTACAAAAAATTCAAATGAGTATGCTTATTTTATAAAGCAAGAAATATCATAATTAAAAAATTAAATAAAATTCCAATCCAGCTCATACTCATTTGACAAACTCATACTTATTTGAACAACTTGCATACTCATTTGGACATTTTCATACTCATTTATATATCAGAGTATGTTTAACCAATGAATACATAGAACTCAAATGAGTATGCTTATTTTATAAATCAAGAAATATCTTAATAAAAAATTTAAATAAAATCCCAACCCAACTCATGCTCATTTGACAAACTTATTTGACTTTATACTCATTTAGGTAACTCATACTAATTTGGAAACTTATACTCATTTGAAAAACTCATACTCATTTAGAATATTCATACTCATTTGGCTTCGTACTCATTTTGAATATTCATACTCATTTTCCTTCGTACTCATTTTGAATATTCATACTCATTTTCCTTCGTACTCATTTTGAATATTCATACTCATTTTCCTTCATACTCATACTCATTTTGCTTCGTACTCATTTTGACCAACTTCATACTCATTTGGTGTACGTACCTCTACGTACACCAAGGTGTACCTTTTACCTTCTCCTTAGTATAACTTAAGAATGACACCATATGATATAAAAAGAGAAATTCCCAATGGTGGCCATTAGGTTTTAAGAATTCTCAGTGGTGTAAATTTCAAAAAAACTTTCCCGCTAGTAATCCTGCTTTACAAATTATTCCCAAACATAACCTTAATGAAGAATATTTTATTAATAATAAAGCATATTATATTAGTTAATAATTAAAATAGTTACTCGCACGTAAAACGAGGTATTTTGTGTCCTTTTTTGCCCTTAAGGGATGATCTTAGTGGGTGAGTTTTAGCTCTTAAGAGTTGATTTTGAGGTCGAAATTGGCAAAAAAGACCCAAAATGCCTCGTTTTATTTGCGAGTGACCGCCTTAATTGTTAACTAACGGAATATGCTTTATTATTAACAGAATATTCTTCATTAAGGTTATGTTTGGGAATAATTTGTAAAGTAGGGCTACCAACGGGAAAGTTTTTTTGAAATTTCCGTCACTGGGAATTCCTTAGACCTAAGGGCTACCATTGGGAATTTCCCTATAAACAATAATACAAGGCCACTTTAGATAATGAAAGTTTTTTGTTTCCACAATTTAGAATTTTACAAACTAGAAGGTCGCCATATAGAATTTCCCAATTTATTTTACTAATTACTCTTATTTATTTTTATTATTATTATTATATCAATATTATTAAGTATTATTAATATTATATCTATATATTATTTTGTGTAGGTCAAAAGCATAAACCAATCAAATCACGTCAAAACGGTTTATGATGCAACTTTGCACATTCCGACCCAATTATTATTTTATTACTAAATATTATTATATTATTAAATATAATTCATAAAATAGTGATATTAATTTACTTCCTAGATATTATTGTTATTTTATAATCATCATCAAGTATTAATAAATTAATACAAAGACTATAAAATAATTGTTACTAATTATCATTGTAATCATTAATCATCATTATTATTATTATTATTATTATTATTAATTTATGATTATTAATATTATTTATTTATAACTATCATTTAAAAATATCCAAATACTATTATTATTATTCATTATTATTACTTATCATTATGATTTTTATTTAATATTCATATTATTATTGTTTAAATATTATTTATATATTATCTAAATTCAATTCAATTCAATTCAATTCAGTTTAGCTGAATTATGCCGAAGAGAACAGGTCAAACGGCCCAATAATAAGAAGAGGAAATCAACAAACCGTCCTATGAAAATATGGACCATTTTAATCCATTTTGTGACCAACTTAATTCATTTTGTGACCTGTTTAGTTCATTCAATACTCAGTGTTAAATTTATTTAGTGACTAGTTTAATCCATTTAGTGACTAGTTTTATTCATTCGGTAAGTCATATGTTTTTTTAGTAATCGCTTGTTATATTTCGAGACTAAAATTTAAATAGGGAAAGGAGAAAAGAATGAATAAGTAGAGTGTGCTAAATGTCTAGGAATATGATTGGGTTAGAGTAAGATAAAATGGGCTTGTTAATAGAATACGAGCTTTGTTTGGTCTAATTTAATGTTAAAATTAGATCGCCTCTTTTAATAATTTGTGAAACCTTAATTTTCAATTACAAAATATTAATTTTTACTAAAGAAACCTTAACTTTTCATTCTAACACAACTTTTGATTACAAAACCTTCACTTTTAAACTTTTGCTAAAGAAACCTTAATTTTTAGTAAGCTACATCTAATTTTTGGTAAGAAAACCTTAACTTTTGAGACTTGTCCTGATCTACAATAAATTTAGGGTAAAGCGAGTCTATATTAAACTTCCTATGCAAAATATTGTGTGTCGCATCCCAATTCCCAAGTAACAATTTGATATGCATATGCTCTGAGCTGCGGTTAATTACTCTTCCCCACTTTCCGGTCATTGGTTTTCTTATGATATTATGTGTTTTGGCAAGGCTAGTATAAATAGAATTCATCCAGAATCAATTTCCCCAACTTCTATCTCAGGCCTATTTGAACAATCTGTTAAACTGAAAAAGCACACAAGTATTATTAGACAGACTTTTCGTTCCGGTGAGCAGAGAAATTGTTATTCTTATTTGGGTAATTCTGTTCTGTGCCTCTGAAGTTTTAATGTTAGCGATGTGTAGCGTTTTGCTTCTAACTACCTGGGTTCGTAGCTGGCGTTAAAGTCAAGTTATTTCAGTACAATTGGGAATTTAGAGCCTTTTTGAGATTATAGTTCGAATTTGTTTGTGGGTATGGAAAGGGACTTCATGGGTCTGCTTCCTAAATCTTCTACTGTCAAGGAAGAGCCCCATGATGATGGAGATGGAGATGGAGATGGATTGATAAATACAGGTATTCTACTACTATTTTCCTTTTTATTTACAAGCTTATCCATTTTCATCTTGTTCATTTTTTTTTTGTAAGAATCCATATTCATATTTGTTGCTTGAGACTGATAAATGGGATTATTTCTTTCCTTTTATATATTTTTGGTTTGTTTTCCCTGATCATGACAACAAGTATAGCTCTTCATATATCAACAATTCTTATGTTTTATTGATTAACGGTGTAGGAATTCACTCCCATCCTCTCATAGTTTGAACTACAATAGCGGAAGCTTAGGAACCGATAATTTGTTCAACAGGCTTTTTTCATAAACAAAAACAGTTAGTTATGGAGAGAGTTGTGCCATTCAAATAAGAATTTTAAAATGAAATTAATGTGGATTTTTGGTGTAATAGAATAGAGATGGGTAAGCATATAAAATTTAATTAGGGAAAAGAGAAGAGGAAAAATCAATAGTTTTTTAAGGTGTTCTTTTTCAAAAATATAAACAGCTAATATGGAGAGAAAGTTGTTGCATTTAATTAGGAAGTAAGAAAAGAATAATGTTGTGTCCTCCTCCTCTTCCCTTATAGAATAGCCATAAAATTATGGCTATTGGTTCTACATAGCTGCTGGGTTTGAAATTAATTTTCCTTTTTATAGAAGTGGGAAGTTGTAAATTCATATATGTCTTCGCTTTTTTAAAGATTTGCAGCTTAGAGTACCCGAGAACAGAGAACAATTGATAGTAAGGGAAACCAATTATCATGCGTAGATGATGTTTTCTATTAAAAAAAAAAATTATCATCAAAATGATCATGTGTAATGTAAAGTTTAGAATTGTACCGTTTACCTTCTCTTGTGTTGGAGAGGAATCGAGCTGGGGGAAGAGGTTCTTTTTTTTTTGGAATGTCTAGCTGATGTTTGCAGGTTTTGTTTGTTTATTCGAATTAATGTTTGTGGAAATTGATTTGAGAAATGAGCAGTACTTATGTGTTTGCATTTCAAAATAAGTTGGCTTAGCATAGCAGCAAGTTATTGGTGGGTCTAAAGAACAAGTATAAAGGCATTGATGTATACCTGAGTCCATAGCTTTCTGGAGACAACAGGAGTGGAGTGCCCAATACATTAGATGCGTTGAGATAGTATGTAATCTGCCATTGGCAGTAACGTGGCCAAGATTAGTGACTTTGCTGGCAGTTAAGGCCCTATTCTCGTCAACTTATTTCAATAAGTTTCACTAAAAATAAGTTCAGTTCACTAAAAATAAGTTCAGTTCAGTAATAATAAGTTCAATTTAGTAAAAATCATTAGTGCAAAGAAGGAAAAACAACATGAATCAGTAAAAATAAGTTCAGTTCAGTACTAATAAGTTCGGTACAGTAAAAATAAGTTCAGTTCAGCAAAATTCAGTTGACGAGAACAGGGCCTAAGTGTGATTGCATGCGAAGGAGAGTAAAAATGTTGTAATTGATAACAGAGTTAGAGTTAACAGAGTTACAGTGATGTTGATATACGCTGTGTCTAGCACTTAGCTCTTGCGGAAGAACTTCTTAAAGGTACTTTACTAGTTTTATAATGGCTAATTAGCGAGCTTGGTTTTAAGAAAAGCACCCTAAAAATTAGTGACGGTAATATCTGGGTTTAAAAAAATGCAGACCCTGATGTAGGAGCCTTTTTTTTAAAATAATTCTCCTGTAAGTAATCTATTGTGTTATGAGAGTAGTACTGTTAGTTTATTTATCTATTTTCAGTACACTTTTGTAGTGGTTGAGTATTATACTCGCATTGGAACCATTTGCAGATTCCTTTTCTTGTGCTGGGAAGGGAAGGGAAGAGAAAAATGTTGTGCCACCACTTTCTTAGTGTCAGTTTTTAAATTCAAGCTTGCTGTCTTAACGCATACTTTAGCTTCTGATAAGTCTTCATGTTGGAGTTGGATCATATGCTTAGATGCACATGGGGTTTAATTGTTTTAAATTTCGTTTTCTTTAGATTTTTTTAAAATATCGATTTCCTTAAAAAAAGCGAATATTTTAACATGATAACACCCGGTCATGTGCGAGCAATTTATTAGAAGTTCTACCATATATTGTTATAAAGATTAGACAATCAGTTCTGAGATGTTTGTGAATATTGACTTCAACATGATTGCAACCGAGCAACTTGCTGGCTAATGGTAAAGACGATCTCTAAGATTCCAAGCCTGTGCATCACGTGGACCTTCATAGTAATTAGCTACTGTGCAATATAAAAAGTTTCCATGGACATACTTTAAGGGGAAAAGAACAGTAAAAGTAGAAGACTTTGAGCATTCACAGCTCAGTTTCCACCAATTCAACTCTGATATGGTCAGCAACAGGAAACTTCACGATTATATGATTATCTTTTAATCTTGTTGTTTTATTTGGCCGTGGGATTATAAAACCATTTAACTGCTATAGCAATGTTTAATATACATGACAGCACAGAGAAATTGAGTACATTGAAGGCTTAACAGTCACATGCATGGTTGTATAATGTACTAATTAATGCATTGATGGTGCTTCTCTAATTTTATAATGTTGATGGGTGTTATTATATTCCCTATTGCTGTAATTGTTAATGTGTACGGCAACATGGTGACTTCTTTTAATACATTACGTCCTCCCCAAATTTGGCTTCTTCTTTGTTGGGGGCATCTATGGATCTGGTGATGTTTTATAAATTATATGCCATCTTTTTCAAGCTCATAATTCGAGGCGTTGATGCTGCTTGAATATGTAATATTGAACTTCACAACTTATTAGAACTTCAGATATCAAATAGAAAAAAGTGTTTGAGGTTCAGGAGCAACTAATCCCGTGTCTTTGCAGCAGCAATGAGAGGATCTAACTTGCAATGGTCCTTTTCAAAAAATAGTGCTACAGCTTCCCAATTTCTTTCTTTCAAATCTGCGCAGGAGCTAGAAGGAAGTCAAAAACTATACCCTCCTGGTTTTCCACAGGTTTGTTTTTTAAAATTGGTGTAAACAATTATAAGCATACTAGTACATTTTTAAACAGGTATACAGAGGATTGCTTCAGGAGCATTAAATATATCATCATTTGCAATGATTTTTGGTGCTTCTCTTTAGGGTAATTAAATCTTCTCCAATTTGGAATTTGTAGAGAAACTTACCTTTGGATAAGCAAGGGGGAAGTCCATATTCTATTACTAGTCATCGTTGGCAGCCTACAGATGTACTTTCAGCTATTGGCCAAGGAAAGCCAATGGTCCCTGCTACCATAAGTTCTTCTGTACTTCTTCCATCTCATTTGACACCAAATGTAGTGACTTCTGCTGTGGGAGGTGCTTCAACAGTGTCAACTGTTTCTGTTCCGCCTCCAAATTGTCTTGTTGGCTCAACTGATCTTAAGTATGTTATGCTTTTCTATTCTTGTTGTTTGAATGACAATTTTTTTTCTAGATCTCATCTTGCTACATTTCCATAGGAACTGAGTGAATGTATCTTGTAGGAGTTCTCCAAGTGTCTCCAGTGGTCCCTGTCAGTTGACCATCTTCTACAATGGATCAGTTTGTGTCTATGATAATGTGTCTCCTGAGAAGGTATTACTTATTCTGTTTACTCTCCCTGTTTGAAACTACTCCCTCCATCTGACAAATAATATTACCACTGACTATATTAGCATGTTGGGATAAGCTCTCATGGGTTGTAAAATAGTACATATGTTGTCTCTCCAAAAATACTTATATTACAATGGAGTAATATAGACTAAGAAAGATCCAAGTAGTCTAAAGGATCTTTTAGTAAAAAGGTATCAAATCCTTCATACCAAGGGGTTAGAGCAATGTGACAATTTATTGCGGACAGAGGGTGTAAATTTGGTTCCTGTGTATCAGCTTATTTGTCTTTCCTACCTCACAAAACTGTTCAAAATTTAGGCTCAAGCCATAATGTTATTAGCTGGAAATGGTGATTCCACGAATTCTAGTGCGCCAGCAGCTGCAATTCCAACTCTACCTAAAGTGCACCCACCGATGCTAAGGCTGCCAGCAAATGAAAGTGCCGCTCTTGATCAGTCTAAAGGGTTCATAAGCTCTATTTCTTTGCCCTCACCTGTTAGCTCACTATCTGCAGTTGCATCAACCTGTCCTGCTGAAGTAAATCCAGTAAAGCCAGTTATCGTGCATGCTCATATTAAGTCTCCTGAAGCTCCAAAGTCAGGTGCTCCTGCTGGAGCTGGTGGTGTAAAACTAATTCCATCAGGTATATCCTTAACTATTTTTCTGTGGTTTATTGTGGTTTATTCTGTGTCCTGGTGTTAAGGCATAGCTTTGACCTTCTTCCTCCTTTGTGATTTATAGAGATATGTCCCAATTTGTGTAGTCTAGAGCTTTCTTTTAAATTAGTTTCATTAAGTTGTAGACGCTGGATGATGACTGTAGTGTTTACTGCAGCTGTGCCTCAGGCTCGGAAAGCATCTCTTGCAAGATTTCTGGAAAAAAGAAAAGAGAGGTAAGGATTGTAATAATCATCATTTTAGTCATTTGAATCTATTTTCTCTAGCAAAGATGCACTATTACACTCATGATATTGCTGGTTTTGTTAGTAAAATGATAATGAAAAGTTTGTAGCAATAGAAGATGATTTAGATTTACTCCTTGTACCTAGCCTTGGATCTGGGCTGTGATATCTTGCATGACCCAGGAGTATTTCGGCTCCTTTACCTGTTTTCTTTATTCTTTATTCTTTATTCTTTATGGATGTGGCCTTTAATCTTGAGGACCATCTTTGGAAGCCTATCGTGAATCTCGAATAAGAACCTCCCTTACCAAATGTTCAAGATGCTTGAAATCAAGTACTACCTCCATAACGAATTAAATGCAACAAGTCATTTTGCACGCATTTTAAAGAAGAGATTTAAGGGTGTAAACAAGCAAATTAATCAAAATAATTTTAAGACAAGCAAGAATTAGATCATACGTTACTTGCCGTAAAATTATTTTGATTAAATAGCTCGTTTACATCGTGAAATCTCTTTCTCAAAATACGTGCAAAATCATTTGTTTCATTTAATTCGTTACGGAGGTAGTATATGTTTTTAGTTAAAATTACCCTATGTTACTCGGACGGACTCAAATACATGTTTAAGCGTCTGGCTTGGCTATGAAAATTTCATGTTTTTGGTCTGAATGAGGTGTCTAAGTGTCCGCACACATGCTGGAGTGTCGGCAACCTAATTGGGTTACTCAAGGTAAAATAGAGAGTTTGAGTAACACATGGATTACCTCTCTTTTGTTGGTACTTGGTATCATGGAATTGAGACATAGGCGTTCCATTACATAAAGGCTGATCAGATCTGGAACTTTCCGTTCCGTGAAATGCTTCTTCAACACATGTTAAGCAACTATTGAGCTTTGTTGCATTAAATAGTAGACTAGTGTAAACGCTAGTCCATGTTTTTCGTGTAGGTAAACTCTTCATTCTTTTCTATTGGTTGATTACGAGAGGAAATCCCCTTTCTTGGAATTAATTGTGACATTGTCCCTTTGATTTCAAGGACATGTATGAGGGGTCACAATGAGTGTGCGAACTACGGTGGGGAAGACAAAAGAGTTCCCTATTACAATTAGAGTGCAGCAAGGTTCTGATAATTTTTCAAGGATAATATCTGTTGCAAGTTTTAGAGGACAATACAAGTGCCTTTTGCTTTTTTCCTCTATCTTATGTATAAAGTTTAAACCGAATAAGGCACTTTTTAACGGTAAGTATATTTGGTGCATAGTGCTTGATAAGATTAGGAGAAGAGAGTAGAATGATAGAATAAGGAAAATGATTGTTAATTGTGTTGATTCAGGGTACACTATATTTATCGTACAAGAGTAGTATCTAAGATATTATAGAGAATATTAAAGATAATAATATAAGAGACAACAAAAGATAATATGTAAAATATAAACATCAAAAATATTCACAAGAGATCATAGTATCACTCAAGATAACGCTTGATTGCTTTACTGAGATATACTTTGATTATCTCTATTATGCCCCTACAAGATGTACAACCAATAGGGAAAGTGCAATCTTGGAGAATCATTGGTAATAACGAGCACATAAACATTCGGTCTTTGATCATAGAGGGAAGACATTAATGGTCATGGCATAGGAGAGGAAGTGTGTAGCATTGGGGAGGAAAGAAAAAAATAGCAAGGTTAGTTCTTTAATGCAGATTACGATAAGGAGATGGGAGATTTGGTAACGCAAATTTGACTACCACCATCTTTGAGGACCGAAGTGCCTCCATTAAAGGAGAAAGAAGAGGATGCAGAAGTTTGTTTTGAGGGGCCACCAAAGATTTCAATATTAGTGGGGTGATGGTGAAGAGTTCAATCTACCATCATTGACGAAAAGTAGGAGTTTTTAATCTAACGTCATTGATGGCAAGTGGGAGTTTGTAGAGGACGATGGTGCCTACTTTGAGAGTGTGTTGTCATTAGCGCCATTTATATAGTTTGGGGATGGTTGAACGATCATTGGGAAAAAATGGTTGAGTTGGGGGGTTGATAGTATCACTACCTGCATTGATGGGGTGATAGTATCCATTAGAAATTTTCAATGGGTACTTGATACCACATTTAGAGAGGTTTGGAAAGGTAGTTGTTGGAGATGAATTTTTGTTTCCTATGCTCTCGCTCAACAGAGTGGTGGTGGTGGTGGTGGTGGTGGTGGTGGTGGTGGGGGGGGGGGGGGCTAGGGGCTGAGGTTTTGAGTACAATAGATGGGTTAAACTAGTAGAAGGAGGGGGAGTGAGGGCATAATATATCATGCTTGTTTCTTTCATCATTCAAGATAAATCAATCAGAGGAAGATGGGACGTTTTGATAGTGAAAATTTTACCACTGCTATTATTGAAGAGTTCCTCCATTAAGATGGAAGAAGGTTCAAAAACTTTTAAAAAGGAGATCACCAAATATATTCCACGTTGGTGGAGAGATAGTGATGGGTTTTTGATAATTTTGGTTGAACAATCATTTAGAGAGGGGGTGGGGGTGATGGTTGGTTGGGTAGGAATATTATTACTACTTGCCATCGTCGGGATTAGACAGCGGAATCTAGGTTATGGATCATAAGCTCCGATACCATGATAAGATTAGGAGAAGAGAGTAGAATGATAGAATAAGGAAAATGATTGTTAATTGTATTGATTGATGGTACACTATATTATAGTACAAAGAGTTGTATATAAGATATTAGAGAATATTAAAGGTAATAATATAAGACAACAAAGGATAATATGTGAAATTTAAGATAATATCAAAAATATTCACAAGAGACTATAATATCACTCAAGATAACGCTTGGTTGGTTTGCTGAGATATACTTTGATTATCATTATCAGTGCTATGTGCTTACAAAATGAATTCTGTTGTTGATCAGGGTAACTGCTTCATGTCCTTATGTTGTCAGCAAGAATACTTCCGGATCTTATGCAGCTAATTCTTCCAGCTCGAGTCCCCTTCCAGCTAGCAATTAGACATTATGTGATGAATTCTGATAAAGGGGGCTGTTCAGAATATATGATCTCCTTTTACTCCATATGGTTTGGTTTCGTGTGTTCAATGAGTTCTATAATGATAGTATCTTTCTTTTTCTTAGGGAAAAAATTGTACTTAGTTTAGTTTTTTTTGTTCGGTTAATATTTTGTCAATCTATAAAAGTTGCTATAGGTTTTGCTTTATAGACAATATTGGACAAAATCAGTTTGTAACACCAATGGATTCAACTTCGATGTACAAATGTTACGTCTCATTTCGCGTGTTTAATAATTGGGTGTTGGTTGTTGGCTTTTTGAGATGGTTGGTTTGACAAACTGATTTTGTTGGCTTGTTTTATTGGCTGTGTAACTATTGGAAATTTCAGCAAGTGTTTGATAAAAGTTGTTGTTAGTATTGGTTAAATTGGCAATTTAAGCAAGTGAGGGTTTTCTCTTCATGGTGAATGCATGGTAATTGCTCAGACGAAATCTAGTCATTACCAACTTCAATGGGACGCCGGAAAAAACAAGTCTCACCTCAATTTGCTCAACCTAAAGATAGTACTATTAGTAGCTCTCAAACTAAAAATAACAAGCCAACCAATGGAACAGTAACTAGGGTTAGTGAAGAAACTCCAAAAGCTCGAAATTTGACACGGTCGTTGCACGTACTAAATTAATAAACCTAACTTAGCCTAATATAGGGTAAGAAAGAGTCGAATCCACAAGGAAGCAAGGATTAAACAAGGTTTGAATGTGATTTAGCGAGCTAAGTCTATTTTGGGGGTTTTTGAGATTAATGATTAACTAAGAAATAGTGAACGAATTAGCTAACGATTAAAGTAAACGATTGAGTTTAAACTATAATAAGAAAGCACTAGGGATAAGGGAATCACTAGTTAACCATTAGCTAACCTATTTGTCAAGCCAAGGGGATTCATTAGGGTCAACTAAGGGACTAAGTCACTCATATGTTTCCTAATTACTCTCTCGAGCTAATTAGGAGGACTTAATCAACCAATTTTACCTATTCTCATGGTAAAATCAATCAATCAAGTATTTCCACAACTCATAGCGATTCAATTAAGGTCCTAAGAAGCCGATCACCTATTCTCATGGTGAAGTCAACCTATTGACTAGCCTAAGGTCAATCAAAAGCTTCATCTCTCGATCCTTCACTTTTGATCTCCAAATCAAGTTCAAATGGTGATCAATCAATTAAACAAGCAAATAAATAGGCCAGACAACCTAATTTCACCTAAGTCTAACCTCCAAGCTTGACTTTTCAGGTCAACTCACGATCACCTAGGTCATCCCATTTCCCTAGCTAAAGAACTACTCTCTAGCCATGAAAAAGGTAAAATAAAAAGTTTCAAACAACATGTGTGATTCAACAATGGTAAAAATCAACATAAATGAGCTAATCACTACTAATCAAATGTTAAAACAAAATAAAGCAAGTACTAAAGCAAATAAAGAGAAGAGTAAGAAGAAATACTCAAAGATAGATGAAAATCAATTACCAAACTCCATTGAAATAGCTTCCAAAGCTTCAATTCACATTTCAAGATCTACTTTATCTCTCTAACCTCTACTTCTCTCTCTAAAACTCTCTCTAATTAAGTTAATTAAAGTTCAGAAATTAAAAAATTGGTTTTATACCCCGTAGAAATAAGGGCAAAACCGTAAAAGACGAAACAAAAATAGGAAGCCTGGGCCCTAGAGCGCCCGCTCCTTGCAATATGGAGCGCCCACTCCAGGAACGCTCCCGGGCCGCTCCCAGCCACTGTCATTATGTCTTCGTTTCTTGACATATGGAGCGCCCGCTCCCCTGTTTGGAGCCTCTTTCTTGCTTGTATATCTTCAAAACACTCCAAGCAAACATTAGATGGGGGAGGGGGGTATACATATGCAAATGAAATGACCTATATGCACCCTAACTATATGCAAATGAACTAAACTAAATGCTAAACGTGAGATTATAAGAAATGATGAAAAAGGGAAAGAAAAAGAAACTAAATGGCCTAAAATGCATCTAAATGCCCTAAAACTAAATGCAAATAAGTGAACCTAAAGTCCACTTATCAAATTCTCCCAAGCTTGCCAATTGCTTGTCCTCAAGCAATTAACAATCTCAAGTAAACCAATGCAATAATAAAAACTAAGAAGGGCATCACGAAATCAAGGTCCTCGTCCTAATAGAGGTGTTAAGGCAATGAGAGATCTCGACCAACTTTCAAAGCTTATAGCCGTCCTTCCTTAACCACAAGTTAGGGGTCAAAGGAGTGGTCTAAGCTAGTGTGCAAAGAAAATGATCGTCCTAGAGGTCCCTCAACTATCACACAAGCCCTCATTGATCCTAAGTGAAACCTTTCCCTACAAAATGGAAAAACTCGCTCAACCTTGTACCAATCAGGCCCCACAAGCTTACAAGATCCCCCAAGCTAGCATATTTATTCAATAGTTAACTTCTTTTTTTGATTGCAAGGGCCCTAGACTACCTCCTCACGCGGTCTACCTCTCACTCGATAGTCATGAATCTGAGGCACGAGAGGAAGCAGTTGGTATGAGACGCGATAAGAGGGTAAGGTAGCTCATACCAAAGGCATTGGATCATCTCTAGAGGCCAAGGCATGATTTTTTTATAACTATAGGCTACTAGCCTTGTGGGCTCTTATTGTAATACCCCGAATTTTCAAAGCTTATTTTATTATTTATTAATGTTTAATATTATTTATTTACTGATAATTCAACTTTATTTGATAATAATGTTTATAAAAAAAAAATAATTGATTTTATTTAGTTTTTGAATTATTTAACGATTTCATTTAAATGATTTATTTAGTCTTGAATTATGTGATGATTTTATTAAAATGATTTTATTGAAATGAATTTACAAAACTAATTATATCTCCTTCCTGGCTTCCTTCCTCCCCTCTTCACGCTGACTGAAACAGCAAGCAAAAAAAAAAAAAAATCAACAACACTTTGTCAGATGAGTTGAAACTCATCCACAACCTCAAATTTTCTGATCAAGATCAACTCTATAGTCAAAGAAATCTCAAACACCATACCTCACCATACTCACCATTAATGGAGCTTGACTCCAAAGCTCAAAATCTGACCAAATTGTTCTATAAATACCAACCCAAACCCATTCAATTGCTCAAGCAAACCACACTTTCAAGGTTTGTTTCAACTTCTCCCTCTCCTCTTTCAATTTCTGATTTTTGTGTTGAAAAATAAAATTAAAAATTAAAACTTTAACCACCTCTGCTTCTCTAAGACTCGCCGGAATCCGCCACCTGAACCGCCCCAAAACCCACTCCGACCACCATGCCCTGCACCCCCTTCGCCACTCTTCCTCGCCGAACCCACGACCCGAAACAGCAGATCCCTGCTCGCTGCTTGTTTCACCCGCAACCACCACACACTACGCCAGCCCCTGCTTCCCATTCGCTGCGCCCTGAAACCGGCCGCCTGAACCCGAGCCACACCGCAACCATCACCCTCCCTTCTTCCTCCTTCGCATGCCCCCTCTGTTCCCCCTTTTCCTCTGTTTTCCTTCCTTTTGTAGACTGATTCAAAGAATCAGTATTGTCTCCCTCCCCTTATATTCTTTTTTTTAAAATAAAAAGTTTTCTAAATAAAAATTTATTTTGTCTAAGTTAAATGTTTTGATATAAAATGGTTTAGCTTTGTCTTTATATACACTTGAAATGCTTTATTAAATATATATTTTGTTTGAATGTTATAATTTTGAACTATTAATGATGTTTGAAATAATTAAGAAAACTTTTCAAGGTTATTTGAATTATTGGAGTTCGTTTATTTTATAAATCAAAAAGGGGTTATTTAAGTAACTAACTTAGATCTCGTTAATCTCGTTGTAGACTCCGAGTGCGTAGACGAGGATTATCAGGAGCTTTGATCTGTTCGTGAATCTAACTTTTAGGCACGCGTCACGAGGTAATTTCCGATGTCCATCTAAACGTAGATCCCGTAGTATAAAAATAATTTAATTACGTGACTATGTGATTAGAAATGTGAATTATAATAATGAAAATTATTATGAATTATAACTATTGACTTAAATGCGGATTACGATTAGTAAGATGACTAATGACTACGGATTATGGATATGAATAATGACTATGGACCATGGACTATGGACGATATGACAATTGTTCTAACGTTATTGACGATCTTGATAAATAATCATATCTTTTATTCTCGGTATTTGTTTAATTAAAGATTAATTGTTAATGTTGTTATTACTATTATTATTATTATTATTATTATTATTATTATTCATTATGACATTATTATTATTATTATTATTATTATTATTATTATCATTATCATTGTTATTATGCTATTATCGTTATTGAAAGTTTGAAAATGAAAATTGATAATGGATTTGTTATAATGGGAAAATGATGGACTATTAATTTACAAGTGATGGTTTCTGTATATGAATGAATATGGGCTTTCTGGATAAGCCGCGAATAAATTGAGTTATGGATATTGGAATGAATATGTTCATACTTGGTTAAATGAGATGATGTATATGTGTATATGATTTAAGTGATGACTTTCATAAAAGATATTAATCACTTAAAGTGGAATATCGGAGGAAAATGATGAACAGGTTGCCCTGTATGGGAGGTTCAGCGGCCACCTACAGGTTTCTTTGTTACTATGCTGATTTTTATGTTATTTGTCTTCCTTCTATCTTGATGTGTTTCCAAGTTAGAAGGGGTGTGCACACTAGGGACTCTGTTTTGGCCATTATAACATTTGTAGGTAGTTACTGGGGATTGACCCCGGCCTACACCCTTGAAGTAAGTAGTTACTGGGGATTGACCCCGGCTTACTGGCGTTCTCTTTCCTCTCCTTAAATAAACGGATAATACTGAATTACTGAATTAATTGAAATTATGTGATCATTAATCTTATATACATATGTATGCACTTATGTGATTATTAATTGTATTTATATATGTATATGTGCTATGCTATCGACTCTATTAAACTATTATTTTCACAAAGTATTTTCAACTTAAGTATTTTACGGGATGGAGTTGGAATTACTCAGTTTTTCTGATTTCTGGGAGCTTGTCTCTCTTGTTTCTTTTCAATGTATTTGTGCAGGTGGGTGATCGACTGGGGGAAACAAAGAGATAACTTTTAGAGTTGTCATCCACATAGTTTTAATTTAGTTTCCGCTGAGACTCTGAGACATTATATTAATTAGTGTTTTGTTTAAACAATTTAGTTGTTGTAAAACTTAATTTAAATTGAGTTTAGTGTGATGTTAACCATTAGCCTTGCATTTATTTCCAAGGAGATAAGTGCGGCGGTAGCACGCCATCCGAGTCGAACCCTCGTGGATTTTCCCCCAACGAGTTTTATTTAATGAAAAGGGGTTCGATTTGGGCGGGGTGTTACACTTATGCACCACTTATTTGATCCAATTGGCCAAAAGGGCTCTTTTACTTTTCATTTTTTTCATTTTTCATTTTTGTGTTTTTGTTTTTGTTTCCTTTTTTTTAAAGGCTACTAGCCTTACATTTTATTGAGCTAGAAGGGTTCTCAAGGTCGCTAAAGGGCCTATCCAAGGTCAAAGGAGAGAGTAAAGACTTTTTATAGGGAAATAGAGACACTAATTCACGCTAAAGGCGAGTCTCGGAAAATCGAGGGGTCTATTCGTACCAAGACCTAGGCATCCATGCTTAAAACACCCCTAATACTCCTAACGAGCACATAAGACACTCAAGCTAATTCACCCCTACTCGAAGTCAAGTTCCCAACCTTTAACCTCTAAAGTCAAAACATAGAGTCATTCCTTAATTAGGTGATGCAAAAATATTTTTGATGTTTTTGAAAAAAAAAATTTAAAAAAAACTTACATGCAAATTACCAAAGACAAATCCTATATGCAATTCATAAGCTAAATGCAAAACTATCATGATATGCAACTATACTACATGCAAGTCTAAGACCTAAAGAAGAGAAGAAGAAAATAAAAAGAAAAGCAAAGCAAAAAGATATATACAAAGAGACAAAAAGGGTAGAAAAAGGAGGAAGTCATATACAAGTAATAAACAAGGAAAAACAGTCAACCATGGTTCTTTTCATCAAAATCCTCAAGGCAATGATCAATAAAGCACACTCTCCTATCATGCCCCATAAACCCGGCCTACCAATGCATCCTCTCTAACACGCGTACCCAAAAAGACACCCCAAACCCTCAAAAGAAGCCACATCACGCAAGCATAATCAAATATAAACATCACCCAAATAATCAAGGCACCGTCCTCGGTGCAATCATGCAAAACAAGTAAAGGGGGAGTGGGGCAAGAGGAACTAGTCCTCGTCCAAGTGAGATGGACCTTCTCCCGAAGGGGGAGGTGGTGGCATGTCTCTCGAAGGGGGAGGGCGCGACATCGAGCCGTAGAAAGCTAAGGGGGCAGGGCCATGAGGCTCCCAACCGCCCGTATAGCCCGGCGGCCAAGCGCCATAGGGGTGGGGTGTAACAGGCCGGATTCTCTCACAGACTTAATTACAGCTAAGCGCATCAGAAATCCTAATCCGAACCATTACGATCACACTTATCGACCAAGTCGAAGAGCGTGGAATCCAAAAATCCTCTATATTTAAAAACTTTTCAAAACATTTAATTAAACACGGTTTAAATTCATTTAAATCATTTATAAAGATAACTTAGTTGCTAAGTTTCTACATAAAATCCGGCAGAGTTCCGCTTGTAATATGGACTGCCTAAAATTTAATTAGGACTCGCGTTCAAAACATAACACTGTTTAAATCAGAACCAGCAACCCAAACTCAGATCGCTCTGACTAATCCATCCAAAACAATTTCTTCAACAATTCTCGCGTAAACCAAAACAAACCAAACTCAAAACAAATCTCAAATTTTGAGGTGTAAATCTCATTTAACTTTTACAAACCAATTGAAAACGAGTTACGAATTTATAAACATCTATCTAATTAGAATTACATTGTAGTCGTCCTCGCCGCGATACAACAATCATGAATAACACGTAACTTCCAGCATCAAAGCTTCTTCTTTAACCTGGAATAGATAGGGCACTGCCACCCACCAAGTGACAGGCCACAGAAATGACAAAACAAACATTTGACACATCAGCAACGCGCTGAGTACTAAATCCGTAAGAACATTAGAACATGCTTTGGTGGTTTAGTTAAAAACGACTCTCATATAATCAAAGATTATAATTATAACACACACAAATGCAGTATTTCGTATCATGAACCCAAATCATTAAATATATCGTTTCTTGGTCATTGAAACAGTTCAGGTTAAAGTAATGCCAACCTCATTTCATAATCAACAAATCTAGTCAACAATTCGCATTCACTCTACATAAAGATTTTCATATATAAATTACAGAAAGTAACTCGTTGTTAAACTCATCAAATCCCATTATGATCTGTGTGACAAAACACGAAAGAGAGTTTATATTTATATCATTTACACATACAAAGTGGATCCAAGAGTCCCGGCCGACCCACAAACAACGATAGACCCGGGAGTCCCGGCCGGTCTATCAATTAAATCTAATTGGCCAATAACCTTTAGTGTGCACACCCCTCAACTTTAGCTTTTTATGTGACCCGGGAGTCCCGGCCGGCCACACTAAAGCGAGAACGGTTCGAAATCTTGCCACATACGGCGATATCTTTCTTATGTTTTCCCAAATCCGGCGAAGACAACACAACAATTAAATCAACATATCTAAGATTTATCCATGTCTTTCTACTTTCCATTATTCACAAATTTCATGATCCTCTAACACTTTTGTATTTGATAACAAAATTCAATCATTCTTTCACAACGATCCAACATCGTTAATCTTTCCAGAACACAAACAATTCAAATAGATATTCTCATGTTTTTCGCAAGATAAAAGCCAACATTCATTTCACAACATCATCATACATTCCATATATTTCAATTTATAGCAATTCATAAGTCTCAAATTCCTTTTTGTAACCTAAAGATACCAACATAGTCTCTATTATCAAGTATATGTATAATACGATTCATATAATCTACAATTATTCATCACCCAACTCATCTAAACCTACCTCGAAGGTTCATACGGTGAGTTTATAAACACTTGCTACAACTCCCATAAATCGACCTCATCTTTTCATCGATTGATAGAGATCATCTTATGAATCATTTACTTAACGCCCACAAGTTATCCCAATCGAGCCTCAATACTATTGACATAAATGAGAGATCACTCATCATAAACGAAAAGAAACCACTTGATTGAATTACTAACATAACTAGTACTCTTTGTATATTTGTTTCTTAAACTCATATTTCTTACTTCATTGCAACAACAATCATTCTTACACTCTCTATAGCCTTGATAATCGTTCTCGTGCATTTCTTTAGGCAATAACCTTAAGCCTCATAAAAGACACATCATATATTTATGTATCAAATAAGCATACTGCGAGATCGGTTCTTATCGAAAGAGTTCAACATCATACGTATCTCCTATACTAATCACAATTGTAAAGTCATGTGCCAGACCTCGGGATTTTCTCATTAATTACTTGGTTAGTATCCAAGCATAATTGCAGAATTCTTATATTAGCTAATGACCCTCGCTTCCTTCAAGATCATAGCTACAACTCCCCCTTTACTGGGACTAGGTTCATTTAACTTAGACTTGGTTGATTTACTCCCCATGTAATGGTTTATATTCCAAGGTTTCAGCTTTCATCACTAAGGTTTATCATAGTTACTTAAAACCCCAACTAATTCATTGACTTGTTAGATAAATTAACTCAAATGATTTCTCTAAATTCTGTCTCAAGGGTGATGAAAACATTGAGGTTTCTCATTAACAAGATCCCTTTCGCTAATTCGACATCCAGCATAAAAATGCATAACCTCGTTTACCATTCGTCAACCAAACTCCATTAGTTGATCATACTTAAAGGATAGGCTAGTTTATTATTGTAATACTTGGCTCAACACACATCCACTAAAAGTAATTAAACACCTCATTATACTCATTGAAAGGAATATCTTCATAGAATCATTCTTACGTCATTTCTGTCTAAAATGACTTCATATTTGCACACTTACACATTTACCTCGAACTTCTTATTAGTCTAAGTTAACATTCTCAACTAGAAGACCCTTAGGTTAGTTTATAATTCAGCTCATAAACCATTAGCTCAACAATCATATTTTTAACGTCAATAACCTTTAACCTTTCATCTATGATACTTACTAGGTTGACTTCTACAAGCTGAGTTAAACCACCCAAACTATCAAAATACTAGAAGATAATTGCCTCGTCCCAATATCAAAAAACATTAACCTATCAATTATATGTATAATTACGTAAACTAGTTCCTAGCTTTCACGATCTATTTCGTAATATCCATGTCTAAAGAAGTATATACATATCCTTAGCTTCATTAAGCAATTCACTTTAGTCTTCAAATTATCTAAACTAACACACATCCTCATCTTTCAAATCTCTCAGCTCACAACTAGTAGCTCGTAACTTAGATCATATCTCATTTTAATTTAAAGGACTAATCTACCCTTCGGGTTACCAATCATATTAACCTTTAGTACTCTTTAATCAAGACGGCTCATTAACAACCATTGAGTCATGAAGTTGTACATGTTACCTTATCTCAAATTTAGTAAAGACCCTTATATCAATACCTGGTTCTCATCCAGTACTCTTATATGCGTAGTTAAAAACTTTACACTAACTTATATTTTTACTCAATTCATTTTTATTGAAAGAACTTACTCTCCCTAACTAGTTTGACAACATTTCAAGTCTATCATTCCTCTTCCATTTCCAAAAGTTACACCATTCCATAACAATCCAACCAACACCAGCAACCTCCAATTTGGACCATTACCTTTAACATTAACAAAATTCATAACTCTGAGATCAATCATCTGTTGATTTTCATAGTTCAGATTTTCCAGCATCATCATATAGAGATTTAAACTCTAATTTGAGTTCCATTTTCAAAAGTAATATCACAATGAAAAATCATACTTCATTTTGAGTTCTAATTTCAGACATAAACTCAAATACACATCTTATATAATTCAACTACACAAGCAATCAACTCCAATTCATATCTAAAACAAAACTGATACATAGATGTTCATATACCAACTAATCAGAAATATTCAAGCATCCATTTTATAAGAATCTAGGTTGTGTTTTCCAATTGAAAAACAAACTGATTTAGTACCTTTTAAATCTGATTTCAGGGTGGTTGAGTGGGTGGCTCAAGGGTGGTGGTGGCGCGCTCAACCGCATCTCACGCACCATCGCACTTCTCTTTCTCCCTTTCTTCCTCAAACCCTAACTTGAAGGAAATTAATCTTTCTGAAATTGAAAGAGATCTTTGACAAATTACCTTGTTCTCTATCTTTTCCGCACTCTCCTTCAGCCTGAAACCGCCGGAATCGGCCGGGTAACGCCGACGCCAATTCGTGGCGGTGCTGTCTTACGCTCCCCCTCCTCCACGCTCGTTCTCCCTTGTCGACAGCAGGCCGTTATTGCTGCCGTCGTCGGCTTCCATTCCTCTCCTCCTCCTTCTCAATCTCTCTCTCTCTCTCTCTCTTCTTCTTCGATTTCCGGTGGACGGGGTGCGTCCCCTGTTCTCTCCTTCTCCCCTTCGTTTCTTTTTCCTGTTGAAGATAACAAAACCCCTTCCCCTTAATCTTACTCTCCTTTTTAATTTTATATATATTTCAACTCCTTTTTCCATTTATTTATCAAATTATATAATCAAATTCACATCTCATTTTATCAAACACGAAAGTTTTATTATATAATCAAGCTAATAATGACAATTATAAATAAATAAATAAAACGTCATTAAAAATAAGGTTATTACATGGGGATAGGCGGGATCACCCATGGTGTTGGAACCCCGGGTGCTCGCCAATCATAAGGTGGGTCGCGGTGGGGCCAATACGGGTACGTGGGTTGGCTTTCATTCAATCCCGGTACCGGCCCATGTTGAGGAGGCCAATTTGGAAAGTTGACATAGGGGTCAACGTTTCCACTCTCCACGTGGTGATGGTACATTGCATCAGTTTGTACCATCATACTACTCAAGTCCTCTCTCATCCCTTGGATCGTATTCATCATACGATCTTGGTTGAGAGCAAGACTGTGATAGACCCCCTCATAGGCAAAAGAGCCGGACGACACTGAGGCATGACGGCCAGAACTCGGCTCCTCGTGATGGAGAGGAGGAACTAAGTTGCCGCGTGAGGCCTGGGCTTCCCCTACGGGGGGCTCATAAGGGATGAGAAAAATATCAGAATCCTCCCCGTCGCGGTCAAATCCGGTCATTGCCGGGTTTGGTAGGTAACAATGATGACGACCCCTTACCTTCCAAACGAACCGTGCGGGATCGGCGGTAAAATCAACCCACCCGGCGGCTCTAATATAATTCAAATCAAGGAAGGGGTTCTCATCAACGGGAGTCAACAAAGAGAGTTGCTCTCCAAACCCAAGAGCGGAAGCAATGATAGTAACCATCCCCCCGCAATGAATATCGGATTTAAATAGTTCTCCACGGCGTATAGCAAGACACCGTTGGAGAAATAGAAATCCAAAATTCAACTTGCCCCCAATGTCATTAGGGTGATGGGAGGCAATGAAGAGTGCACTCACCTCCTCCGAGGCTACCTTACTTGGTTCCTTTTTTGAAAAAATGGCGGTAACCAACAGGCGGTGAATGTATCTAAGGATGGGGGAATGCATGTGAGAGGAGTAACCCGTTTTTGGATCAAATGGGGCGTATCAGGCAATATCACGCCAAAATATGTCACTTTGATAGTAGACGGGGTATTGCCAAGTCTCGGGATTTCGAATGGCGTTTGAGGCATCACATTGGAAGATTTGATTAAGCCTCGCCAAAGAGATACATTGGGGTTGATTGAACAATTGGAAGGAGATTTCATACTCCCTCTCTTGTCTATCAACCTCACGTCTCTCTCGAGAGTCTAAGAATTCCAATGTGAGGCGCTCATACGTCAAAGCGCTAAATGTGTAAAAGCGTTCCATGCCTAAAACAAACAAGGCACGCCTTACATCACTCACTATCCCTAGACTATCAAGGGTGTCACCATGGAAAAACTTTGAAGCTTTAATCTTTCGGTGCTTAAGTTCGTCATGCCGACCTTTATGGTCGGGGATGACGAACTTAAGGGCCGGAAGGGTGCCCTTTTGGTTCTTTTGGGAAGAGGAACCATGGTCTTTTTTACTTTTTTTGGGTAAACGAAGCATGCTTGGAGTTTATAGAGAATATCTCAACCAAGTAATTATTTTAAGAAATCAAAAGACCACGATCTCAACCCAACAAATAATCACAAAAATCAGGGCACCGACTAAGGCAAAAATCAAAGTAAAAATTAAGGAAAATTGAAAAGAAACTAGAAAAATTAATAACATAAGAAACTAGGAAAAACTAGGCTAAAAGGAGTAAGCAACTAAAAGGAAAAGAATGAAAGAAATCACACAAAAATTCCAAAAATCAAATAAAAATCAAAATCTATCTAAATCTACCAGCTAAATCCACAAGAAACACCACAATTATCATATATTCGAATTGATAGACCAAATCTAGAAGAAAAACGAAAGTTAGGGTTAGGGTTTTACCTCCCTCTTTAAGAGGGGTGAAGAAATTCCACAATTGCAAACAATATGGGTTACTTCAAGCTTCAACCTTGTTCCTTAACCTTTTTCTTCAAGAAATCTCCCCCAAACTTCTACCTTTAGGTGATGATGAATTTTCAAAATTGGGGTTTTTTGACGAAAGTGGGTTCTTTGTGTAGAGGAAGAGAAAAGATGAAGGTTTTGTGAAGGGAGGTAGTGAAAATGTTGAGAAATGAAGGAGATATGGAGGTTTGAAGTTGGAGGTTTAATGGAGGTTGGAGAGAGAAAGGGGGTTGAAAGAGTTGAATGAGTAAATGAGAGTGAAAGGATGAGGGTGATGTGAGGATGAGTGAAAGGGAAAAGTGGACGGATTTGGGGGGTTAATGTTTAATGGCACGTGAAAATTTAAAAAAAAACAAATAGGCGTCTTGGCGAGCTGGAGCGGGGCGCTCCTTGCACGCTCCCACACCGCTCCAACTTACTGCCAACCCCACTATATTTTTGCACGGATGGAGCGCCCGCTCCACTTTGTAAGGAGCGCCCGCTCCAAGGGAGGAGCGCCCGCTCCAAGGGAGGAGCGCCCTTCCTTAGGCTTCGTTAGGGGTCACTCCTCCTCCCTTCTCCATTACTTAGCCATTTTTTTCATCTTTTTCACTCTTCCTCTAATTTCTATCATCTAAAACCTCTTATTCACTCCTCTCTCTTTTTTCTTCTTTTTTTTTTCTCATATTTTTGTTTTCGTTCTTTTTCTCATATTTTTGTTTTTTACTTTATTTTTCTTAAAGCTAAGAACTGGGTTGCCTCCCGTAAGCGCTTCTTTAAATTCATTAGCTTGACCTCCCTACGATTAAAATTCTCATAGGGGAAGGGGGTAGTCATCCAAAGCAATGTGACAAATGTGCTCAATTTGGGTTCCATCGTGGCATACCTTGAGTCTTTGCCCATTTACTTTGAACGTCCCTTTTTCTTCGCTGCACACTTCACCGCTCCATGCGGGAATACTGTTTTTACTTCAAACGGTCCACTCCACCTAGACTTAAGTTTCCCCGGAAAGAGTCTTAGCCTAGAGTTGAAGAGAAGGACCTTGTCTCCTACCTTGAACTCTCTCTTCATTATCCGTCGATCATGCCATGCCTTAGTTCTCTCCTTGTAAATCCTAGCATTTTCATAGGAATCCCGCCTAAGCTCTTCGAGCTCATGTACATCCAAAAGTATTCTTTCCCCGGATGACTTGAGATCGAAATTCAAAAGCTTGATGGCCCAATATGCTTAGTGCTCTAACTCAACTGGCAAGTGGCATGATTTGCCATACACAAGCTTGTAGGGGGTTGTGCTAATTGGTGTCTTAAAAGCTGTCCTATTAGCCCATAAAGCATCATCGAGCTTTAATGACTAATCCTTGCGAGATCGGTTCACGGTTTTCTCCAAGATGAGCTTCACCTCCCTATTTGACACTTCCGTTTGGCCGCTACATTGTGGATGATAGGAGAGCCCCATTTTATGATGCACCCCATATTTGGAGAGGAGTGCTTGGAAACTCTTTTTGACGAAATGGGTTCCCCTATCACTAATCACAGCTCTCGGAACCCCAAACCTCGGAAATATCACAGACTTGAAGAGTTTGGTAACTAAAGCATCATTTGTAGGAGAGGCGATTGCTTCCACCCATTTGGAGACATAGTCAACCGCCACTAAAATGTAGGAGTTACCAAACAAAGAAGGGAAACGTCCCATGAAGTCTACCCGACCAACATCAAAGACTTCCAATTCTAAAATGTTGGTGAGGGGTAATTCATGCCTCTTGGAGATGTTGCCGACCCTTTGACACGTATCACAAAGCCCCACACGTCCTTGAACATAGAGGGCCACCACAATCCACAAGATAAGATATTGGCAACGGTCTTGTCGGAGCCCATATGTCCTCCAAAAGGGGATGAATGACATTTCTCTATCACACTTGCGATCTCATCATCGGGTAGGCATCTACGATATAAACCATCCTCCCCCCACTTGAACAAAAGTGGGTCCTCCCACGCATAAAACTTAGAATCATGAAGGAACCTCCTTCGTTGTTGATAAGTAAACTCAAAAGGAATGATCCCACAAGCCAAGTAGTTCGCCGTGTCGGCAAACCATGGGGTATCAAGGGCTTTGATGGAGTAGAGGAGATCATCCTTTAAGCTATCATCAATGGGAAGCTCATGAGAGGGGGAGTCTTCAAGCAAAGGCAACCGTGAAAGGTGGTCGGCCAGCAAGTTTTCCGTTCCCTTCTTGTCTCTAATCTCAATGTCAAATTCTTGAAGGAGCAAGATCCAACGAATCAACCGCGGCTTCGCATCTTTCTTGGACATAAGATACTTGATTGCCGAGTGATCCGTGTACAATACCACTCTTGAGCACACAAGATAAGGCAGGAACTTGTCAAAAGCAAACACAACCGCCAACAACTCTTTCTCCGTTGTGGCGTAGTTCTTTTGAGCTGAATCAAGTGTCTTGCTCGCATAGTGAATAACATGAAGCTTTTCCTCTTTTCTTTGCCCTAAAACGGCTCCCACTGCATAATCACTAGTATCACACATTAGTTCAAAAGGCAAGCTCCAATCCGGAGCTTGCACAATGGGGGCGGAAATAAGGGCATGCTTTAAAGTCTCAAAAGCATTCATGCAATCATTATCAAAAACAAATTCATTATATTTTTGCAAGGGCTAGATAGAGGCCTAGAAATCTTAGAGAAGTCCTTTATGAACCTGCGATAGAAGCCGGCATGTCCCAAAAAAGAACGCACTCCCTTCACCGTAGTAGGTAAGGGCAACTTCTCTATGACCTCAATCTTGGCCCTATCTACCTCAATTCCCTTTTGGGAAATCTTGTGTCCCAACACAATGACATCCTCAACCATTAAATGACACTTCTCCCAATTAAGCACTAGATTCATCTTTTGACATCTTTGAAGCACATTTTTCAAGTTCTTGAGACAATCGTCAAAAGATGAACCTACCACGGAGAAGTCATCCATGAATACCTCGATGGTATCTTCCAACATGTCGGAAAAGATGGCGGTCATGCACCTTTGAAATGTAGAGGGCGCATTGCACAAGCCAAATGGCATCCTTCGATAAGCAAAGGTACCAAATGGACAAGTGAATGTAGTCCTTTCTTGGTCATCGGGGTGGATGGGAATTTAAAAGAACCCCGAATAACCATCAAGGAAACAAAAATGGGAATGGCCCTCCAATCTTCCAACATTTGATCTATAAAGGGGATGGGAAAATGATCTTTCCGGGTGGCTTTATTCAATCTCCGGTAATCTATGCACATACGCCACCCGGTCACTGATCTAGTGGAGATTTGCTCTCCCTTTTCATTGGTGATGACGGTCATGCCTCCTTTTTTAGGGACCACATGGACGGGACTAACCCAACGACTATGGGAGATAGGGTAGATTATCCCCGCCTCAAGGAGTTTCAAAACCTCCTTTTTGACCACTTCCTTCATATTGGGATTCAACCTCCTTTGAGGCTCAATAGAAGAAGCATGATCGTCATCAAGATGAATTATATGCATGCATAGGGTAGGACTTAGCCCTTTGAGATCTTCAATGCTATACCCAATGGCACTTCTATGTTCCCGAAGGACATCAAGAAGTTGAGTAAGTTGAGTGCCTTCAAGTGTAGCATTGACTATCACCGGGTAAGTCTCACCCTCACCAAGAAAAGCATATTTTAAAGAAGGGGGAAGGGGTTTCACCTCTACCTTGGGAGGAAGCTTAGAACTCTCCTCCTTAGGTGAAAGCACCTCAAGGGCTTCGATCCTCTCCTCCTTAGCACAAAAGGTTTGAGAGGCATCCATGGCAAGCTTGAAGTTTTTCCCTTCCTCATTATCTTCCAAATCCTCTCCCAAAAGTACATCTTCCAAGAGGTCCTTCTTACCCCTGATACCCTTCAAACTCAAGATCTCTTCATCAAAACTATCTATCCTCTTCACCTCTTCCATGATTGGAGACTTCATTGATTGCTTGAAAGCAAACTCCATGCTCTCATCTCCTACCCGTAGTGTAAGCACAGCACGCTTCATATCAACAAGAACTCCGGCCGTTTTAAGGAAAGGCCTCCAAAATATAGGGTAAGAAAGGGTCGAATCCACGAGGAAGCAAGGATTAAACAAGGTTTGAATGTGATTTAGTGAGCTAAGTCTATTTTGGGGGGTTTTTGAGATTAATGATTAACTAAGAAATAGTGAACGAATTAGCTAACGATTAAAGTAAATGATTGAGTTTAAACTATAATAAGAATGCACTACGGATAGGGGAATAACTAATTAACCATTAGCTAACCTATTTTTCAAGCCAAGGGGATTCATTAGGGTCAACTAAGGGACTAAGTCACTCATATGTTTCCTAATTACTCTCTCGAGCTAATTAAGAGGACTTAATCAACCAATTTTACCTATTCTCATGGTAAAATCAATCAATCAAGTATTTCCACAACTCATAGCGATTTAATTAAGGTCCTAGGAAGCCAATCACCTATTCTCATGGTGAAGTCAACCTATTGACTAGCCTAAGGTCAATTAAAAGCTTCATCTCTCGATCCTTCACTTTTGATCTCCAAATCAAGTTCAAATGGTGATCAATCAATTAAACAAGCAAATAAATAGGCTAGACAACCTAATTTCACCTAAGTCTAACCCCAAGCTTGACTTTTAAGGTCAACTCATGATCACCTAGGTCATCCCCTTCCCTAGCTAAAGAACTACTCTCTAGCCATGAAAAATGTAAAATAAAAGGCTTCAAACAACATGTGTGATTCAACAATGGTGAAAATCAACATAAATGAGCTAATCACTAGTAATCAAATGCTAAAACAAAATAAAGCAAGTAATAAAGCGAATAAAGAGAAGAGTAAGAAGAAGTACTCAAAGATAGATGAAAATCAATTACCAAACTCCATTGAAATAGCTTCCAAAGCTTCAATTCACATTTCAAGATCTACTTTATCTCTCTAACCTCTACTTCTCTCTCTAAAACTCTCTCTAATTAAGCTAATTAAAGTTCAGAAATTAAAAGTTAGCATTAAGATTATTACAAAATTGGTTCTATACCCCGTAGAAATAAGGGCAAAACCGTAAAAGACTAAACAAAAATAGGAAGCCTGGGCCCTAGAGCGCCCGCTCCTTGCAATATGGAGCGCCCGCTCCAGGCACGCTCCCAGGTCGCTCCAAGCCACTGTCATCATGTCTTTGTTTCTTGACATATGGAACGCCCGCTCCCCTGTTTGGAGCCTCTTTCTTGCTTGTATATCTTCAAAACACTCCAAGCAAACATTAGATGGGGGAGGGGGTATGCATATGCAAATGAAATGACCTATATGCACCCTAACTATATGCAAATGAACTAAACTAAATGCTAAACATGAGATTATAAGAAAAGATGAAAAAGGGAAAGAAAAGGAAACTAAATGGCCTAAAATGCATCTAAATGCCTTAAAACTAAATGCAAATAAGTGAACCTAAAGTCCACGTATCAAAATGCTATAGAATAAATGGTAGAGATATTTCAATCCCATCGAACTATTCAGGAGAGTGTGGCTATTCAGAAGAATGATGCTATTGCTAGTAGACCTCGAGTTACAGACCATCAGAATGTAACTATGGAGAAATCTCAAGGGGGAGGAGGACCAACTAGGAAGTTAGAGTTAACACCCAAAGCTAAGTGGTCTTCCATTGCAGCTGGGAAAGCTCTTACTACTAGAGGAGCTTCTCTTAAATTTATACCCCTCTGGTGAAGAAGGTAAGAAAATTGCTCAACTACCTCAATCAAAAGTTGATTCACTTTCTGAAATTTGGGCAACATCTGTGATTTTGTATGTAGTTGGACAAAAACCCTTATTTTAGGGCTATTTATAAATACATTGAACAAACTTGGAACAATGTTGCTAAGTCTAAAATCTTCTTACATGATAAAAGGTATTTTGTGGTGAAGTTTGTTTCCATTGATGATAGGAATGAAATTTTGTATGCTGGTCCATTCATGATGAATAGTAGGCCTACAATTCTTAAAGCCTGGACTTCTGATTTTGACTTCCAATCTAAGGTTCTGAGAGTTATACCATTATGGATTAGATTGTATAACTTGCCTTTGAATTATTTGGGGAATGAATCATTAAGTAGGATTGGGAGTATGATTGACAATCCATTGTTTGCTGATGAGTGTACTACTAATCAACAGAGAGTGACCTTTGCTAGATTGTTAGTAGAAGTTGATATTACAAAGCCTTTATCGCAAACTATAACTATTGAAGATAGTAATGGTAGGAAGATTGAGCAAAAGGTATATTATGAGTGGGCCCCTGCTTATTGTACTAAGTGTGGGGTTATTGGACATGATTGTTATAAGAAGAAAGTTACTCAGGGGAAAGATACAAGTAAACCAGTCCAACAATAGGTACCTAAAGCTACTGTAGTTATTCAGGACACTGGACAACTGCTGTTGATGGGAAACTTGATGAAGCTGGACAGGTTGACACTCTTAAAGTGGCTAATAGTAACAAAGAACCTGATAATCTGGTTGAGAAGCTTGCTGAGAACAGAGTTGCTCAGACCAAGAATGTTGCTGAAACTGCTCCTATATGGAAGATTGTTACTAGGGGCAAAAGGGGAAAGAAGTTATCAATGTTGAAGGGCCTGGTGTAGTGACCCACATGGTAGATGAGGTTGGAAGTAGCACTTTTACTATCTCTCTAGGTTAATGATAGTGTGTACTTGCAATGTTAAGGGTTTGAATACCCCTATTAAATAGGTGAAATAAAGAAGTTTGTGGGCAGCATAAACTAATAGTGTTTTCTTTGCTTGAAACTAAAGTTAAAGAACACAATAAAGACAGAGTTATGAGAAAATTTGGAATACAATGGAAATGGGCTCATAACTATGGACACTCTGATAGGGGCAGAATTTGGTTAGCTTGGAAGGCTGATTTAGTTGGGGTTCAGATCTTTTCTACCTCATCTGAGGTTTTGCATTGTAAATTGACTGAAAAAGCTGTTGGTACTTCTTGGTTGCTTTCTGTTGTTTATGGGTTGTATACAGTTGAAGATATGAAGAGTTTATGGGTTGAGCTTGTTGCTATTGATCACAGTACTCATGATCCTTGGTGTATTATTGAAGATTTTAATGCAGTTTTGGCCAGTGAACATAGGGTTAATGGAGTTCCTGTTACTAGGCATGAAACTCAAGATTTTGAAGATTTCCTTAGCTCATCTGATCTTTGTGAATATAAAACTGTTGGCCTACTCTTGGTCTAATAAAGGAATTGGAGATGTCAGAATCTGTAGCAGAATTGACAAATGCTTAGTAAACTCTCATTGGGTTTCTAAGTACCCTAATTTGGTAGTTGAATATATGAATCCTGGAGTGTCTGATCACTCTCTTGTCATTCTCTATTTGATCTCTCAATAGACATAATAGGAGTAGGCCCTTTAAAATTTTTAGCTATATGACCAGTCATGATCATTTCAAAGATGTTATCAAGGAGAATTGGCAGGATCTTGGTAGTGATTCTGACAGGATGTTAGCTATTTGGGTTGTCTGAAGCTTGTGAAAAGGGCTTTGAAGCAGTTACATAAGAGATACAATGGCAATATTCAAGATAAGATTGAAGCTGCCAGGGGTCAACTTCAGAGGGTGCAAGGTCAAATGCAATATGCACAAAGGTTTTCGAGTTTCATCAGAAAGAGAAAGATTGTGTTGTTCATCTTCATAAGCTTCTGTAAATTGAAGAGTCTATTTTGAAACAGAAATCAAGAATTCAATAGTTGCAGTTGGGAGAATCAAATTCACATTTCCTCTTTCATGCAATGAAGGAGAGATATCTCTACAACAACATTGATATTCTGTTCAGAGTCAAACTTATTACTCAGATTGAAAATCAATGTGAGGTGCTTAGCTTCTATAAGAAGCTGCTTGGTTCTTCAGCCCAAACTCTTCATGCTGTTGATATTACAGTTTTAAGGATGCTCAAAGCTTAATTCAACTTGTTTCTCACATGGAAATTGATGTTGCTTTATGGTCTATTGATGATGCAAAAGCTCCAGGTATTGATGGCTTTAATAGTCTATTTTTTAAGAAAGCTTGGTCTATCATCAAAGTTGATGTTTATGTAGCTGTTTCTCAATTTTTCGAATCTGGTGTGATGTTGCCTGCTATAAACTGTACCTTGATTACCCTAGTTCCTAAAGTCTCTAACCCTTCTCTAGTTAATCACTATAGGCCTATTACCTGTTTACAGTTTTGTATAAGATCATTGCCAAGATTTTGACAAGCAGGATGAAAGGCATGATTAGTAGTGTTGTGGATTTAGCTCAATCAGGTTTATGCCTGGGAGGAACATTTCTGACAATATTTTATTAGCCACTGAGCTCATTAAGGGATACAGTAGCAAGAATATCTCTCCTAGATGCATGCCTAAAGTAGATCCGAAGAAGGCCTATGACTCCCTAGAATGGACATTCCTTGAAACAGTTATGAGTGAGAGGCTTTCCTTCTAAGTTTGTTAATCGGGTGATGGTCTGTCTGAAGTTAGTTTCTTTATCAATTCTTATTGATGGGAAGCCTTGTAAGCCCTTTGCTGCTAAAAAGGGATTGAGACAAGGAGATCCACTCCCTTCTTATTTGCCTTAGGAATGGAGTACTTGTCTAGACATCTTCAGAAGCTCAAAACTATTCCAAGTTTTAGCTTTCATCCAGGATGTGCTAAGCTTAGCATTACACACCTCGTGTTTGCAAATGATTTGATGTTGTTTGCTATAGCAAATCATATTTCTTTGCAGCTTTTGTTTGATGCTTTCTATAAGTTCTCTTAAGCTTCTAGATTGGAAGCTAATTTGGATGAAAGTAACTTGTATCTTGTTGGGGTTGATATGGAGTGCAGAGTTAAGCCTTCAACAGATTGTGAACATCCCTTTTGGTACATTCCCTTTCAGATACTTAGGAGTGCCACTCAGTACGAGGAAGATTTTTTATCATGAGTGTAAGACTTTGATTGAAAGGACAATGGCCAGAATTAGATTGTGGTCTGTCAAAAATTTGTCTTATGTAGCTAGGCTCTCCTATCATGGGCTTATAATTATATTGGTGCTAAATTTTCATTTTGCCAAAAAAATTCTTCAAGGAAATTCAGAGTGCTTAGTAGAATTTTCCTGTGGACTGGTCAGGGTGAGAAGTCTAGGAAAGCTCGTGTGGCTTGGGATACCTTTTGTTTACCAAAGGTGAGTGGTGGTTGGAATATGAAGGATCTAGCTACTTGGAACAAGGCAGCTATTTCCAATCATTTTTGGGCTATTTCTATGAAGCAAGACAAGCTCTGGATCAAATGGTTACATGTCTACTACATTAAGCACTCAAATGTCCTGTCTATGAATATTCCAAACAAACTATCATGGTCTTATGAAGAAAATTATTCAGAGCAAGAAGATTTTCATTGAGAATTCAGAGTTGAGAAGTCATCTTGCTGCTCCTACTTTCTCTTTTAAAAAGGCCTATAAGACCTTGCAAGGTGATCACTCAAGAGTGGCTTGGCGGAAACTTATGTGTAATGTCAATTATGTGGCTTGCTTTACATGGCAGATTAACAAGGGATAGGCTTGTTACTTGGGGGAGGCTTACAGATGCTAGCTGTGTGGTCTGCCAGTTATGCAACTCAGTATTGATCATCTGTTCTTCAATTGTAATGTATCTAGTAGTATCTAGCAACCCTATCCTCAGAAGATTGACACTAATTATACTCACAGAAGCTTTATGGATGAGGTTATGATTGTTAACAAGAGAAGCAACAGTAGCAATGGCCAAGCTCAGCTATATTGCCTCCTTTTTGTTGAGACTGTTTATCAGGTTTGGTTGAATAGGAATGATGTTTTGTTTGGTAAGCCAAGCTTGTATGTTCAGTCTAGTTGTAATCAGATTATATATTTTTAGAATTGCTTGTAGATGCCCTGAGACTCTTAAGTGCATGCTTGTAAGTTAGTGTTTTGTTTGGTAAACATTGGTGGATTTTAGCCTTTGGTTGAGGTTAGGGATTCCTTTGTTTAGCCATCTTGGTGTGTATGTTGTACTTAAAAACTTTGTTTTTTTTTTGTTTTCAATCAAACTTTGAATTGCCAAAAAAGAACTGTATAAAATGGAATTAAAAGCTAAAAAGCTAACACCAAAACTTATTAAGGTAATTTATGGCTTTTGGCTATAAATGTGGCTTTTCAGCTCCTCCATAAGTTATTTATCGAACTTTTTTTTGGCAGTTTGACCAAATGAAAATTTCAAAAGTCAAAAGCCAATTGGAAGTTATCCAAAAACCCTCAATTCCACAACTTTTTTGTCCATAATCTAGCGTAGTTCAACAAAATGTGGCATAATCTTGTTTATGAGCATTGGTCTTGTTGTCTGGGCTACATGTTTTAGTTTGTGAACGAACATTGTGTTTTGCATGAACACCTAATTCATCCCATCACAACTTTCTTCTCTCCTTTGAATCCTCTTATATTTCTTCCCTAACCCTCCCCCTTTCCTTGTTGCCTCCACCCAGCAGCAAATCGAAGGCGTGACCTTGTCAAATTTTTGGAGATTGCATTAAGCATCTCCGTTTATTGGCAAGGTTGTACCTAGTACCCACAGTCGGCTTTGTCTCTATCCTTGTTACCCCAATCCTAAACCCATTTTCACTCACTATCTCGAGTCTATTAATCCTGCACTCAGAGGACGAGCATCCGACTCCACAAGGGTATTTCTTTACTCATTTGATCATTTGGATATCTCCAATAGTGTGAATATTGCTCATTTGGAACTCATGTGGATGTTCCTTATTTAGAGTTTCTTAGAGGAGCAATGAGCCATAAAAAAGTCGGGTCTAGAATTTAAGTTGCGGTAAACAAGTTCGTTGGCCCACATGTTTAATTAGTGTATATCATTATAGTGCATTTTATTACTCTCGTCTTCCAATCAAAATTGTAAACCTTTTGGCCCTTAGGCTAGATATGATTCGATTTAAACTTGACCGATGAATGGTTAAGTTGTTTACATTTAGTTCATGGTCCAGATGAAACTTGTCAATATTTAACTAGTAGCTCATAAAAAAATTATTTACCAATTTTTACTTAATGATTATTTGGAAAGTTCTACAGAATGACCTTAAAGAAACTATCCAACATGATTAAATATAAATTGCACTATTCCATGTGACCTTTGTGTTATTGTTTTTTACATATTACAATGGTATTAATGAGATTATTTTCATTAAGAAGGTTATTTCTCTAGTCTTTTTATCTCATATTTCTCTTACCTTTTGATATTGTCATGGTTGTGTCGGAATTTCTGCTTACTGCTTACTCCTTTCGTTCTTTTGTTTGACAACTACCATAAACACACCTTCAACGCCGAAATATCACCACCAAAGGTACCCAAACAACCAATTCTCTTGGATCTCAAACACTTCTTACAATACAGTAAGAAAAACAAGTTCGGAAGATCTCGCTGATGCTCTATCTTGGACAACCACAAAATGATAAGCTATGACATCATATATTGCCTTTAGTGGTAGTTGGACTGATATCTCTTATGTGGGACCTCATTGATTGTTTGATACCTTTGACGGTCGAAGAGAGCAGAACGTCTCCTCTTAGACAGCGGGAAACTACTTGCAAATTTCTCGATTAAGGGACAAAGTTAGACGTTTACGGTGAATCTTTAAGATGGAACAGATTCACAAACTATGTCGTATTTGTGGGATTCCGCTCGGGACTTGGAACTAAAACTACAATCTTCCATATTGCTTAGTTCCCCCATGAGTTCACGAACAATGACCAGTCTCCTAACATGCTGAGTTGTGTTTGGTTTTCGTGTGTTAGTGATTGTTGAATGATTTAGGCTCTGCCCCCATGCCAAATTGATTATGCAGTAAGCAGAAATCAGATAGAAGGGTTGAAACAATTACCCAGTCTCTTAAGGTTGGTGAACAAAGGTAAGGGACACAGTGACTTGGTGAAATCAGATAGAAGGGTGAAAACAATTACGATAATCAAGAGAATAGTAATAAGACGATAATAAAATAGATGAATGTATCTTTATTGATGTAGTGACGTAAGGGAATAGACGTCAAGGGTTACCATGATTGAGCACAAGAATCGTATAAATGCTTAAAAATATTTGAGTAAACAAAAGTCAATACACATGATAATTATTCTAAATCCTTAGATGATATATCCTCCACTTAAATGAGATTCAACCCCTCAAAATGTACATACGCCTCTGACCAACGTCTAACATTCTAATTCTCTTTGGTGTTTCATGTCTATCTTTTATAATTGACTGACCACGCCGACTTAAGAATCACATCTTTGGCAATTACATGTTCCGTGATTAGGGTTAAGCACTAACTAATACCTAAAGCAAGCTCGTTCAATATAACTTGGAGTACGAGCCCAAATAAATTTGTTTTTAGCAAAATCTCTTTTTGAAAGTGCAAAAGAGTGTTTTAAGTTACAAAATCCAAATCAAACCCCAAACTACTTTTTTTATAATTGATTTAATTATTTTTAATATGTTTATTGAGACTTAAAAATCTTTATAATTATATATGATATATATCGATATATATGATATATATCAACATATATTATTTATTCATTAACGATCTACATTTATTAAGAGAATTTGAAAGAAAAATCAATTTTAATCCTTTAAAAAACCGGAAAATGAATCAAAGTCACACGTTCTGATCTTATCTTATCTTTTGGAAGAAAATTAGGCTGTTTATGCCAAAAAGACAACACGCGACACTCATGTGCTAGGGCGTGTAGGCCACCTAAAGTAGCGTGTGTCCATCACGCCCCTGCCATCCACAAACACATCCAAATTCTCCGAAATATCCCTTTTCCATATGAATATCATCTTTTATCTTTGATTCAACTCTATTTGATTAAGCCGATAGCAACTATTGTTTTGCCCAACTCTACACCTATAATTGGAGGCCCCAAATGCTTTCAAAATAAGAATGAGTAAATCTCATGAAATTCCTATTTAGTTTCAATTACTCTCCGCTTTAAACCATTTTCTTGTGTTGTTTTTAGGGCTCGACTCGGGCTCGTTAAGATTTGAGGGGGCCCGACTCGTGAGCTCGTCGAGCCTGGAAGATCAGAACTTGGCTCGAGCTCGTTATATTACTTAAGGCTCGAGCTCGGATCGTGAACTTCGTTCGACTCGTTTGAAAGCTCGAGTTCGGCTCGATTACAAGGTAACTCTCAAATCCTTAATAGTCCACTCAAAACTTACATTTTCAGCATCAACTTCAACTGTATCTTCATCTGATAGTAGATTGCTGAATAATTCCACATCCATACAGTTGGATGATGGATTAGAAATTAACAATAGATACAATTGGAAGATGAAGAGGGGAATACCAGGGAGTAAGAGTGGAAATTGAGGAGCACCATTGTTGGAAGAAATAGGTAGTAGTCAAAAATGGGAGGAAGAAAGTATTCCTTTCGAATTTTCTTTTAGCGAGGTTTCAGGAATGAATTATCATAACAATACCTTATCAATCTTCAAGAAGTAAGAATAATTGATTGAATTTCACGACAATAGATAAGAAGTTGAGGCCTGGGGTGGAGAAGGGGTGTCGCTGCTACTCCTCACCTCACTTCTTCCTCTTTCTCTATCTCTTTAGACTTAGGGTTTCTTTCAATTTGTTTTCTCTGTTTCAAAGTTACAAATATTTTTTTTTTACTTTTTCTAAAGTGTAACTAAAGTTACTAGACTTACTGAGTTAGTAATTTTATTCTATTATGTATAGTATATTTGTAGCCTACCATTTAATTTTAAAAAAAAATTAATTTTATAGGAAATAGTTAAGTTTTTAAAATATGTAATTTTTTAAGAAAAACGTTAATCGAGCTTGTTCACGAGGTTTCGATCCGAGCCTAGCCTAACTTAGCTCAGCTTGTTAAGCTTTCGAATCGAGCCCGAGTTCGAGTCGAGTTTTGACCGAGATTTGACCGAGTCGAGCCCAAACTGTTCGTGAACGGGACATGCTCATTCTCATCCTTAGTTGTTTTAAAGTGGCACGTACTCCCCCAAAAGTCCGAGGGCACATTCATATGCAAACTTCAAAGGGTAAGTGGTAAGTTCCTGAGAATCAAAACTCTATTCTAAAAGTGTTAATGGATTATTTTACTCCCTGACAATATTTAAATTATAAATCTCTTAGTTCATTACCTCACATGTTGAAGTCTTGAAAAAGATATCTATGTAACTAATTAAGATAATACTTTGGATAAATTCGCCATTTGATTTGTAGGCACCCTAAAACGGAAGTAATTGCTCATCACTTTGGCATATGTTATGGTTTTGTTTACCTTAATACCCGACATTTGAATACTATTTTCAATTATGCTTTTATCTGGTTTATTTGAACCGGACATGCACTAATTAATATGAGGAAATCAATAAAGTAGAGGTCTTCTTACGAGATATTACCTTCGCCCCAAATCCATATTTGGCACAAAACCAATTGGAGTCATCCCTTTTGAGATGTGGGGTAGAATCATGCACGCTGACGGAGTTACAACGTACCATGATCAAATCCTATCACAAGATCCAAATAAAGCAATTTGCGCGAAGCCCTTCAAGACGCCTCGCCGTCGTGACTTGTGTAGCATACGGAGAATGCACAACCTAAAAATATTTGAGACCCCTAAGAAGCACAAGAGGAGAACTCTGGAAACGACGAAGAGGAAGCACTTCCTCACTTGCCAACCGAGGAGGACATAAGCGTATTGAACAAAGACCATGACACAAAAAATTCCTTGTTCCAAAGTCTTAAGCAAATTGAGGAAATGATCGCAAAGATTCCTGGAGTTCCTCGAGCACTGGAGAAATTCATCCCCCAACAATTATGCTGAATCATCGTTTGCTGATGCCCTCGCCATGATTTAAAAACCAAAAAGATTCAACATCCCGACAATGAAGTGTTATGACGTCATTTTTTATCCAACGGGTAATACTCCGAAATTTCAAAACTCAGTTTATTATATAGTATTAAGGTTAATATTGTTTTCACTTAAATTTATTGACAGATAATTTAGTTATTTTAATAAATATATTAGTCAAAAGTGATGTAATTTAGTCTCGAATTATTTATTAAGGTTTGATATTACTTCCCCCCTCCCCCTGAAATTTCAACTGAGTGATAAGTGGGCTCTATAGGCTCATTAATTAGGGTTAATTTTAGGTCATTTAGATGCATATTAGGCCATGTAGCTTCCTTTCCCTTTTCCATCCTTTTTTATGTTCTCATGTTTTGCCTTAGTTTTTAGTGCATTTGTATCTAGGTAGATTGCATTTAGTTCGTTGCATAAGCATGTGCATCCTCTAAGTGTTGCTTTCTTAGGCGCGAAGGAAAGAGACAATAACAGGGGAGCGGTCGCTCCATTTACTAAGGAGCGAGCACTCTATGGTCCAAGATTTGAAGCACAGAAGCAGCGGCTTGGAGCGGCCTTGGAGCGTGCATGGAGCGCCTGCTCCACATGTGAAGCGCCTGCTCCATTATTTTCGGAGCGGGTCGCTCCACTGTAAAGTCGCGCATCTTCGTATTTTCTTTTATGGCTTTACCCTTAGTTCTTTTGGGGTATTTAAGCACGTTTTGTAATAATCAAGAGAACTGAGTTTTATATCCAGATTTTCATTAGCTTAATTAGAAAGACAAGTTGAACTTTTAAATAGATAATGTAGAGTTAGGTTTTTAATGTTGATGATTGAAGTTATTTCAATGGAGGTTTGCAATTGATTTTCATATATCTTTGAGTATTACTTCTTACCCTTCTCTTTAATAGTTGTTGCCCCGTGCGCGGCCCCCCAATATGTCAATCTATTAATGGGTGGTAATCTTGTTAGCGATGTACATAGTGGTGTACGAAAGTTGAGATATAAGATTCGACAATGTTTGCATATCAAAGCAAAGTAAATATGCTTCAAAGCTAGTAACATTATAGATAACAACTTGGAATTAAAACGCCCTTGCATTTCGAGATCACTTGTCGCATTAGTAGCCATATTGCAGCCTGCATATCTTAGAACATATGTGTACAATAAAGCTATGGTGTAATATTGTTATAATAAATATAGGTGCTTATTTAACATGTGTAATTACCACTCTAATGTAGCTATGTTAGAGGGGCAATAATTGTATTGGGGCCTTTATTGCTGATCATTTTTCTGTTAATAATGATGTTACACTTGATCAATAAGGTGGCAATAGTCTTCTGATGTTACTTGAGAGAACGAAACCAACTTTCTTATTCCTCCCTCCGATGACCATTTCTCTTATTCCAAGATAAAGCTCGTTCACAAACGAACTCAACCTAAAAAACTAAAAACGCAAATTTACTAATACATGAATCACAACCAACACAATAAAAAATAAGAAAATTCAAAGAGCAGACAGTAGAGCAACCAGCAATAATACTTAAAAAAAGATAATGAAAGCCCTTGTAAGATCCTTCAATCAATCCATCCTAAAGTAGGCCCAATTCACCTCTTCAAACACATATTTGACCATAACTCATATCTCTAGTCAATGGATTAGTATGAATTTAAATCAGAATAATGCTAAACTTTCCAATAAGCTTACCTGCAACATGATTTTAGCGCATGTCAACTTTACAGCCAACACGATATTGGCATTTTCATCCCATCTAATAGCTAGCAACACCATGTACAATAAGTTTCAAAGGTTAGGGATTTTCGGGGGGTAAATAACCTTAAAATAAAGTTTTAACTCTTCTTATGCTTGCATTAATTTTGAAAATTGACATTAACAATTTGAATCCAGAAGCTTGTTTCTACTAAAATCTCAAATTAAGGATTAAATTTGGACAATGTAAACTTAGTTGTTGTTTATCCAACTCCTCTTTTGAAGCTGAAAGTCCAACATACCAAAGCACACAATAAGTTAGGTTACACTGGGTTACATTAGTTAAATGCCAAAGTTACTATCTGATTAAAAAAATGACCAAATTTGTAATGACAAAGAATTAAAAGAACAAACTTAGTTGACGTTAACAACGTGTAGCAATCAAATAAGAATTATGAGAATGTTCCACATTTGAAATCAGAAAATTACCTGAACATCTTGGAACAACGATAACAGTAGCAATGATTCATAGATTCATCAACTTTTAAGAGAGTTGCATCATCAATCCCATTCCATCCCATGAAGCAGATTACCTAAACATCCTGTCAAACCTTGCCACACAGAAATTCAAAGTAGTCATCCTCACTGAATAATGAAAGAAACCCCTTCGAGTTTAAAGCATTTATATGTGCCCGTAAAAATGAAATGATCAGCCACTATTACTAAATCTGGACATTAGATACCATAGGCAACTAATGGAAACACATTTTCAATTAATATAACCACAGAGTGTCACTGAACCGAAATTTAAGCTATGAGGTTTCTAACCTCGTAGGTAATCCTTGTATTGCACCTTTCACTTCTTCTGCCCCCATCAAAAGTAGGTGAAGGTTTTTATTAAAAGGGAAAATATATTCTCGATCACCAATTAGTAAATTAATCTTTTTATCGCTAAAGTGAGCTATTGAAACTCCAACAGAGAAGCCTCCTAGTAGTATTCCTTAAGTAATGTTACTTTCACCATACTATTATGCTAACCTAAGTGCCAAACTGCTAGTCATCAAACTGGATACTATTTTTGAAATAACTCAATGAAATAGTATATAGCTTTGTGATCGTTATACTTCCCTGGTGGAGCTTCCTTTTTATTACATGAACATCACAGTAGGGAAAACATCCAAACCTTAATTCACATCCTAATCATATTCATAATGATTAAAACCAACAAAGAAAGCCAAGACAAAAGGGGTGAAAGTTGAAACCTATTTGAATTTCGGGTAAACCCGGGATGACAATATACTTAAAATCTCAACAATCGCCTACATACCAGAATTCCAACTTGTCATATAAAGCTTTTGGACCTTATAGCGCCTCAAAATTGTGTGTAAACGTAGCTAATCTAATGGAACAAAATCGGTATGCACCTTGCATTTTCTCTAATAAGTGAACTGAACTCTTTCCTTAGAAGAAGAGAAGAGAATAAGGGGATATCTAGTTGTACACGGATCGTGTTCCATTCTATTTGAACACATAGTCTCCAATTATTCAGCATCATTTCCTTTAGGAAGAAGAAACCATGTGTGAAAAAGAGGAATAGTCGAAATTATTTTGTGTTTAGGAATATGCTTAAGAATTCAGATTGAGAAAACACCCCCCTAATCAGGATTTCAGATATCATTAAACACCCCCAACTTTTTACCTAAAAAATGAAATTTTCAAATATTTCTTTTGATTCTCTTTCAGAACACAAGTAAGCTGATATCAGTTTATTCCAAACAATAGAACACTGCATCAGAACACACCCTCAAAATTCCAATCACATACATTGTTCATAACCATATATCAATACCTAGATCGGAAATCAGCCAGCTAAGAGAGAGAGGGTGTATCTAAAAATTTGGGCTAATTTGAATACCTTTCTCTTCAACAGTCGCTGAAAATTCATCTCTAAATGAACAGTTGATACTTAAAATTCATCTCCAATCGCAACAAATTTAAAACCAAAACAGGGAGAATTCCTTTTGATCTGTCAACATCATAACATCTGAATTTTACCAAATAAAGCAAGCAATGAGGGAAGATGTGTGCTACGGAAAAATCAGGTAAGTGGGGTCTCAATTAGAGCAAAAGAAATCAGTTTAATTTACACCATTATAAAACAATTTGTGGAAAATTGACCTTCAATATTCTGATTGATACAACCTATCTACCAAAAAGGGCCAGACCCATGAAAGAACTGAAATAATGGTAGACTAATTTACAACTCAATTTGAAAAATTAAAGATACCTATATGAAGATCTCGTTGATAAATTGCTAAGAATGAAAATTAAATCAATGGCAAAGAAAAGAGAAATACCCTTTTTGTGTTATCAGTAAGTGAAATCCTAAATGTGGTGCCTGAATCTAGCAACAGACACCAAACAATTATCTTCCGAAAAATGGATGGCGGAGACACTTCTCTGCATGAAAATTAGAGAGAAGGAAATCCTAGATCGGACGAATTCTTCTTTTTTGTCTCTATTTTTTTGATGTTGGTTTGGAGTACCAAGAAAGATGTAAAAGAAGAATAAACTAGAGTTTGTGGGTTGCTGAATTTATCGCCATTTTTGTGTTGTGTTGGAGGAGAGAGAAAGCTGAAAAGAAAGTAGTGAATGAAAGCTGGAAAGCAAGTGGCTAGAAGATGTGGTGGTGAGGGAAATTAGGAAAAGGTAGACAAAAACGCTATAGTCCAAAAGCCTAAAGTAAGTCGTTCATTGTTCTTATGAACAGTGAAATTCAGAGTTTTGAGACTCATCTCATTGTTCATAAGAACAATATCGCCATCTCTTGCTTTTAAAAGAGTAAGGATTGCTTTAATACTTGTTTTATTTTGATTTAGCATTAATTAGTAGTGATTAGTTGTTGATTAGTTTGGTTGAGATGATTTCCACCATTGTTGCTTCAACCTTTTTATTTCATCCTTTTCATTGCTAGAGAGTAGTTTAGTAGCTAAGGAAAGGGGATGACCTTTCTAATCATGTGTTGACCTTGAAAGTCAAGCTTGGGGGTATGATTTAGGTGAGATGGTGTTGTCTAGATAATTTCATTGCCATGTTTATTTGATTGATCACCATATGAACTTGTTATGGGAATCCAAGGTGAAGGATTGCGAAATGAAACCTTGGATTGATTAGTTGATTGGTTTTACCACGAGAATAGGTAAAATTGGTTGATTAGGTCCTCCTAATTAGCTCGAGAGAGTAATTAGGAAACATTTGAGTGACTTCGTCCCCTAATCAACCCCTTTGAATCCCCTTGGCTTGGCAAATTGGTTAATTAATAGTTATCTTGAGAATCCCCTATCCCTAGTGTCTTCTTTATATAGTTTAATTCAAATCACTTAGTCTATTTGTTAGTTATTTTATTCCTAATTTCTTAGTTAATCTTTAATTTCAAAACCTCCCAAAAATAGACTTAGCTCGCTTAACTGCATCCAAACTTTGATTAAACCTTGCTTCCTCGTGGATTCGACCATTTCTTACCCTATATTGGTTAAGTCAGGTTACTAATTTGGCACGTGCAACGACCATGTCATTGAGCGGTCTTATCAACTCTCACAAAACTCAAGCCTTCATTACTAAATCTCATGGATATATATAGGCAATCTTAAGCCAAAATTGAGCATGACTTTCTTCCCTCTTCTTACCCTCTTCATGGTTCTTGAAACTCGGAGGAAACCATCACCCTTAAGCTTCCACGACACCACCTCAAATCACCACCGTAATTTGCTGATTCATTTGTCCCTTGATCGCTCCAGACGTGTTACCCCGTTCCTCACCACCTCTGTCCTCTTCGAAACATTTTCCCTAACCTTGAAGCCGCCGCCTGTACAACCTGGACACTGAATCTCAATGGTAAGTAAGGAGTAGCCTCACTCATTAGGGGTAGCTTAGGACTCATTTAGGTGCATTTAGGCCATGTTGCATACCTTTTCTTTCACTATTATATCTTTTTCATGGAGTGCATCCTTTACTTTTAGTTTTTAGGACATTTGCATGTAGGCTAGTATTTCATGTAGTTTAGGCATTCCGTGTATTTGCATTCCCCTCCCCTCTTTTAACTATTCTTATTAAGTTTGTGCTTGCATGGGATAAGAAGGGTGACGGAGCAATCGCTCTATAATTTAGATTGTGATGTAAAGGAAGCAAAAAGGTAAAGCGCCATTGGTTGAGCCAGGAGTGGTCGCTCTACTAAACATGTATCGATCTCTCCACTACTGCAATTAACTTGCCCTTGTTTTATGATTACAGCTTTAGGGGGTATTTAAGCCCGTATTTGTAATAAACAAGGAGCAAATGTCATACTGAGATATTTTTAGATCAAATTAGAGAGATTTTAGTGAGATAAGTTAAAGTTATAGTGACCAAGTAGATCTAATTTGTGAATTTGGTGTTTAAAGCTTGGTTTTATTGTAGATTTTCGTTGATCATCCTCAAATAATGAGTATTACTCTCTTTCCTTTTGTTGATTATTAGAATTCTTTAGTTATCTTTTGATGACTGCTTAATTACTTGCTTTTACATGCATAGTTTAGATTTCACCATTGTTGATCTTGAAATGTTGATTCAAGCTTTATCTCTCATCATTTCTTTGGCCAGCGAGTAGTTTACTAGTCAAGGGAAGGGGAAGACCTTATTGATCATGTATTGACCAAACGTCAAGGTTGGGGGTTTGATTTAGGTGAGATTAGGTTGACTAACTTGATTGATTAGCATTATTATCTGAGGGATCATCATTATTTGAGCATGAGTTTGGAACTCTAGGTGAAGGATTGAGAGATTAAGCCTAGAGTTGACCTTAGTTAGTCTCTAGGTTGACTTTTCCATGAGAATAGGACTTTGACAATACAATACTCATTGATTCATTATAAGTTGTGCAAGTACTTGTTTGAATTTTGGTTTGAGAAAGTAATTATGATACATTTAAATGAATGGTCCCTTATTTGACCCTATTGACTCCCCTATTCTTGACTACTGATTTATACATGGTTGATCGATAATTCAACTTACCCTAGTGTTTCCTTTATCGAGTTTTATAATAGAATTTAGTTATTAGATAATTAGTCGTTAATTAGCATACAAAAACACAATAAACTATTAGACCTAGCTCATTGTAATCATCGTTCAATTAGTGCTTAAACGTGCTTTCTCGTGGATTTGACCCTTGCTTATCCTATATTTGGCTAAGTTTGGTTTGTAATTTGGCGTCTACATAATGACCGTGTCAAATTTTGGCACCGTTGCCGGGGAAGAAACAAATGACATTAAATTGGACTGTGAATTTGAGACTAAGTCATTCCTTATTCCCTCCCCCCTTTCTATTTTTCTTGTCTTTGTTGACTATTTGGTTGTTGCCTACTTGTTGATTGAATCTTTGTTTTTAAACCTTTTCTTTAGCTAATGAATTTGCATGTCAAGCAGGTTGAGAGAAGAACCATTGGTTCCCATTGGCCACAATCTTGAGTTCACTTTAAGGAAATTGAGGAGGATATTTAGGGAACCTTCGGTGATCTCATTAAGTGAGGGGCTACTCGGTGAAGCATAAAAAGTCGATCAAGTTATCCTACTTTTAGTTCAATGAAAGAACAAGCTAATCCTAGAGCTTTGAGGGACTATAAGCATCCCGAAGCCTCTGAGCTCAAGAGTGGGGCCAACCTACTACAACCTCTAACATCGAGTTTTCTCTGCGTTTGATCACAATGATCAAGCAAGAGCCTTATCGGGTATGTGCACATGAATGCCCTCTTGAACACTTAGCAAACTTCCTTGAGCTATGTGCCACACTCAAGCAAAAAATTATTTCCCAAGGATTCGTGAGGCTCAACTTGTTTCATTTCTCTCTTACGGAGAAGGCAAAGAAGTGTTTCCAATCAATACCACCTAAATCTTTTAGCACTTGGGCAGAGGTGACGACTGCTTTCGTTGATGAGTTTTACTCACAAGAAAAAACCTCTGGAGCTAGGAGGAAAATTTAAAATTTCACCTAAGATGAAGAAGAGACACTATATGGAACTTGGGATAGGTTATTCAAGGACCTCCGTAGGTCATGTCCTTGGCCATTCCATCCAATTTTGGAGAAGGGGCCCAGAAGAAAATTCCTTCTTCGACGAATATCTCGTCGCTTCGGTGAATCACTTGAGCCCTGATACATTTTCGGTGCCATGGAGCTAGACCAGTGAGCTATTACGCTTTCTTCAAAGGATGGCTGCTTCCAAGCCCACCTCCTGGTTGTCATCGCTCGATCACTTCCTTTTCCACTAAGTATTACGACTTTAGTCAATGGATGCTCAAACAAAGCTTCTATGATGGGTTTATTCCAATGACTAGAGAAATACTTGATTCTAGGGCGGGCGGTCAACTTACAAAGCTCACAATTAATGATACTGAGCCGATTATTTAGCAAGTTGTTAGGCACTACGATGTGGAGGCTATGGATCATATCTATGCTAATCTAGATACTCTTGCTACGAAGCTTTAGAAGATGGATTGGCATCTCCTAGGCAACCACCCTCTTAAGCCTTCTCTTGTGATATATGTGGAGGCATCGACCATTCTAGCTCGTATTGTGGAGGGTCCTACTTCTCAATAGATTTGGACATAGCTTGATCGAATTCGACGTGAGGAAAACAAAGAGACTTCTCGGAAGCCTGCTTTAACTCCTCCTCTCTGGCTTTTAAGGAGGAATTTGTAGCTTCATTAGCCGTCTTTCCCTTGTCTGTAAAGATAGTTGAGCACTCAGCATGCGCATACTATAAGGTAGACGATTATTTCTTTAGCTCCTCTACCTCATGCAGAGCCCTCTCTTTGGGAGTGTTGGGCATCCCCAACTAATAAATGAGTTATGAAACCTAACCAGTAGCCGAAGACAAGTGAAAACTCTCAGTAGCTTCAACCTCCACGTCCCTAAGCCGATGTTCTAGCTAACCAGCTTTGGTGCGAAGTGCGTTATGCTCAGGCTGAAACCATTCAAGCTCCTCCCTTATCCCGCCAACCTCCACTAAAAGAAGAGAGTTGTTAGACTAGCTTTTCTATGCTTCTACTCAATGTCTCCCAACGCCGATCGAGAGGCTACTAACTCGGCCTCCAACTACTCTACTGCCGGTGAGCTGCCCACACCAAGGGCATGGCAGAGCCCACCCATCATCCTTCCCAGATACGCAGCCTGCACGAAAAGAGCATGGAAATAAAATCAATCCAAAGAATAAAGAGGGTAGAGTAAGCAGAATATTAAAATAGAGGAAAACTTATGGTAGAGACATATCGGATGACGGAACCAACAGAAAGACGCCCCTGTAGAATCTGTAACCAATCCATGAGGTCAGCAGCAGTCACCACTTGGTGACCACCACTCCCAATCTCCCGTTGGAGGCTCCCTAAGCCGGTTTTTGAGAGAACCTGAAAAAGACAAACCGATCCGGATCATAGAGGAGAAAAAGTTAAAAGCAAAACCAGGCAAAGAGTAGCGGGCAGGACGCTCACCTTGAGCCTCTTCTCCCCCTCCAATTCAACCACAACGACATGCTCGCCGTCGAGCCGCGCTCTCTTCATAGGAGGCTCCATCTCCGTCGATCCTTTAACTGGTTAATTCCCCCTTGTCATCAGCCTGATCCCCTCTTAAAGAACCACTAGGAGTTTATCTAGAGGGGGAAAGGACGAGCTGCAGCATATCAGCCTCCTCCTCCCCACTCAACTCCTCAATTCAAAGAGTGGGAACCGTGATTGAGGCCCCTTCATGAGGATATATACCTGCTCGACAAAGGCGCCGCACTAGATGGTCAACAAACAGATGACATACCATCTCCTTGAAGTTTTGGCACCTCATATGGGCCCTTTGCAAGAGTAATCCTATACATCCTCTTCTTGCCAACTTCACAGAGTCCCACCTTTGGAGGGCTCTTCGACGTTAAGCTTTCTGCAAAAAATGAGAAAAAGTATAGATTGGAAACCGATAGCAGAAATCAGTTCAAAAATGAATATACATTATTAGTTATTTGGCGAACGTATACAATTCATAAAGAGGATGGAACATTGAATTATGATATATCCCCAACTATTAAAGCAGAAGACTAAAAAAAGAGGTAGGCCAATACCTTGAACGTACTCCTGGGGAAGACGCCCAGCTTAAGAAAGGCAGGCTGGCAGAGCACAACATGGCTGCAACTCTGACTTGCCATTGATTAACTTCACAACCAAAAAATAGTGGTAAGCCATCGTCTCGTCCTTGGACAGCTCTGGATCCATTTGGCAGATTAACCTGGGTTTAGCAGGCAACAAAGGAGCACGGAACGAGAACGAGTGTCCCTCGGCCGTAGGAACCTGATGTATTTCCAGTTGTCCCCTCAATGCTTCAAAGCATCATCCCTATGATATAAACTTATAGTCAAGGGGAAGTGGAGGGCCTCATAGTGTTGCCTGGAAGAACTTATATTGACCCCCTTGCTTATTCACAGAAAATAGGCATCGAAAAAGCTTCATGGTCAGGGGGAATTGCAGCCCCCCATAAACCTAGATGAATACAAGTCTCTTTTTCAACCCCTATGGGTTGATGTGGCAGAGAGCCAGATGATATTCGCATAGAACCCTCTCCAAGAACCAATGGAGAAGGAAGCGGAGGTCTAACTCCATGTGTTTGATATACACCGATGAACAACTCTCAGCGGCGTCTATCAAAGGGTCTTTTTCTGAGGGTACCGACTAATAGCCTCTTCCCGCCTTTATCACGCATAACCACTCAATCAAGTACTCTATCAGTCCCATTGTATAGCATGCATCATTCATGTCGATGGCTGCTCGATGATGACAAAATGTTGGACAACATAACAAATGTGCCATGTATTTCTCATTCATCCCTAAACTGGTAGCATTTTGGACATCTGATGAGGTTGTGCTTAGGTGACCAAATTCTTCAAAAGTTACGGATTTTAGTAAATCTCTATAGGAGGGTAATTAATATACCTTCAATATGTTTAAGGTACCTATGATTAAATTTTGAAGTATTAACATGGTTCACCTAGTAAAGCACACTGTCACCGATGATCATTATGATTTGATATTTGGATGTTTGGATGTTTGTTTGAGATATGCATAAAGCCGCTAACGTATTTGTTGAAAAGGGGACTTCCCGAGAGTTTGTATGCCAAAAACATGAATGTTTGTGCATTAGAAGTCAAACTTAACTTTAGCTTTCCGTTTTACTTTCCATAGTTTTTAAGATTTACAAAAAAAAAAAGGATTTACTTCACTTCACCTTTCCATTTTACTTTGCCTACGTTCTTATTTTTACAAAATCAGCCTTTCAACTAGTTTTTCCTAAGCTCACTATACAAAAAAGGACTTGTACAACTTTGCCTTTCAATGAAACACTAGTTTCTCCTTTCTCTTTCTTAAACCATTTGCATTTCTAGCCCTAAAAATAAACCATCCGCACATCGGGTTAGCACCACAAAACACATCTTGATTTAAGTAGTTAATTGTGTCACTTATTAATTCTTGCGGAAATTCCTCAACAGTTGGTAATTGACCGAATCTTTCCAATTTCTTCTTCTCCTTATGTGGGTTCTTGTAGTTATTCCCACCTTTCACTTTCAATAATTCAATCATAATAAACACAAAGTGTAACCAAATGAAGTTGATTAATTTTGAATCATAGGCATCGTATGCATCTTCAACACTTTTGATAAATTTTTACATTGTGTCCGAAAAATTCTGATGCTGAATGAACTGAATTGCCCTAAAAATTCTTAAGTCTAGTACATTAAGATTAGGGGATGGGGCTGGTTGGCAGATTAGGTGCATATGAAATCTATTTTTGCCTTATAACTTGCAAAAAATCGAGGTCGTTTGATTAGATGTGGGGCCTTGCATTATCTTGCTAAATCCATATTATTTTACACCCAAATGCAGGCCACTTGCTCATAATTGTTGGCAGTAGTTTGGTTATAATTATGTCTCAGATTAGTTCATTTGTGATGCCTTGCTTGGCTTTCATTTCAATGGTCCATGCCGATCTGTTTATTCTTCCTCTTTTTGCTGCAACTAAGTCAATGAATGGGAAAATCCCTATTTTCCCATCCCATAGAAGTTCCCTATTTTGACCAAAATTGTCCTTACAAGTGCAGCCAAAAACATTATTTTGGTGATGAAATTCTTGGATTGACATGAACAATAGAGATCTTCTACTTTAGACAATAGATAAAATCTTGGAAAATTCTATATAGTGACCTTATATTTTTGCAAATTCTATATGTTAGAAATTTTTATTTTGAATTTTCTTTGATAACCCTAAACTTGATATCTTGATTTTCTTGTTTGTTCAATTTGAGGGTAGTTTACCAGCACAATGTTAAACAATGGGTGTTGAGAATCTATCTGGGGACTAAAGTTTTCGTCATTGATGAATATAGAGGAGATCTGACGAAGAACAATGGAAGAAGATGATGGGTTGTTTTATTTGGGTGCTGAAGCAATGGAAATGATAGTTTTTGTAATTAAAAATTCAATTCTTGTAATTAAATAATACTCCCTCCGTCTCATATTAATCACAAAAATAGCTTGTACACATAGATTGAAGAAGTTAATAGAGTAGGGTGTAGGTTATATTTATTGTAAAAAGTTGATGTGATAGAAAGTAATGTGCTACTTTTAGGAAGTTAATAGATTAGGAGAGTAATATTTCAATGTTTTTCACATAAATCTTTGAATGAGTGGGGTGTATTAGTTGGGTGAAATATAATAAATATCGGTGGATTCATGCCTAAAATAGAAGTGTTGCAATTAATACGGGACAACCATATATGGAAAGTGTTGCAACTAATATGGGACAGAGAGAGTAATTTCTTATTAATTAATCATTTTTCAATGAGAAAAGGTTATAGAAAATAAAAATAAATAGCTTAGGGTCACCAAAGAGAACTCAAAATAAAAATTTCCACCATATAGAATTTGCAAAAACATAAAGTCACCCTATAGAATTTCCCTAAAATCTTTGTGTTATTTTGCTCATAAAAAACCACTTATCATTTACATGCGCTATTTTGTACAAGTATTGAAACTTCAGTAATTCACGTCATTTCCTGGAATAATGTGTGACATTACAAACTTAAGCATTAAAATTTTATGTTTTTGAGTCGGTTTTGGCTTAATTGAGTTTGTATAGAACCTCAAAATTCCTCTATTTAGTAGCCTGTAGATTGTGTTTGGACTAACCTCCAATGATGGCACGAAGGATCTAATTGTGGTCCTTTGCTTCAAAGGGACCTCCTTACGAGCTTCATAATCACTGATTATCGATTTCCTCCCAAATTTGCCAACTTTTTTAGCTACATTTACTTCTTTCCCTAGGAACCTTTGTTTCTTTGCTTCATTCCAAAATCTGCTTAATGTTGTCAAACTTATATAATACTTCAAACATGTTGTTTTAACCACCCCCCTTGGTAAAATTATTTCACTTGATGCACTTTAAAATAGGTCTAGAACAATTTTCCTTAATTTATTGTTGTTTGGCACATTTGGTCTCTTGTTTATGAGTGAACTACTATTCCCTTCGACTTCAACTTCATTTTGATTTTTCAGTTTCATCTACATTTTCATATTTACTAGACCATACCTCGGTGTCTTCGATTCCATCTTCTTCAGCAACATTATGATTCACCTGCTCCTCCAAAGAAATAAGCTCAGAGCCTCAGACTCTTCAATGTTTTCTTCATCTTCCATGCTTAAATGAAGTTCCTAAAGCTGCAAAAACTCATCTTCTAAAATGATATAATCCCGCTCTGTCTGGGTCTGTTCTAAGTAGATGTAACTTAATTTTGAAGATGTCGAATCTATTTTTAAATCTAAAGTTGTTGTTGTTGTGTGTGTGCGCAAGTGAGAAGATGAAGTTTTGAATTTTTTGATTTTCGGAAACTGTTGGGAAAGAATAATTTAAGTTGAATGTTGTTTGTTTGGTCAATTTGTATAAACAACCTGCTGATTAAGTACAAGTTGTTGTACTTATTTCAAGTCCTTGTATCGAGAACAAGTTTCTGAAACATGCACCTTTTGATTCATACGGTTCAAACAATATTGTGACAAAAAAAAAATCAATGTGTAGATTTTATATCCTTTTTTATTTTTCATTGAGGTTTTTCCAACTGATAATGAGTCTTCTTCGCTATTTTTCAAGAAAATTTTGGTTAGTACATTGAATATAATGTAAAGTTTAAAGTTGAAAATAATGAATTCCCACCATTTTCTCTCTCATGTATGCCATTTGTGTACTTGTGGAAGACCACAACACTTTAATTAACTTGTTAATCTACTCACTGAAAAGTGGCCCTTACTTTCTTTCTCTAGCTTCCTTGATTTTTCCCTTTTTTTCCTATGTTTCACTTATTTAAAAACAGAGGAAGTATATATCTCTAAAATTTATAAAAATAAGCATGTTGTGTTATGTTTATTATCTCTAACCAAATCTACTTATACAGTAAAATAATTAAATATGCAAAGACTAATGTCGCAATTACCCTGAGATATCCGTAACAATTGAGAACGAGCTACTAGTTTTGTCAGGGAGTTCTTGATTCATAAGTGATATGAAAGTTTAGTAATAACATATTCAATAGAGTCAGAAATTATATACTTATATATTGAACTACAAATAGTGCAAATGATAATCAAGGTAGCAACATTACTTTTTAGCTATACAAGATGATAATTTTTTTGAATACAACATGTTTGATATTAGTATTTGGAATGATATATATTGAACATTTTGTTTATGTATGAACATAAATGGTTAATAATAGTTATAAACTAGGCAAAAGTCATTGGTTTTTAGCTTTAATTACTAATGCTTGTAAACTAGGAGAAAAAATAAAACTTTCTTCAATTGGGAGGTTCTCCATGCCATATGGGCTAACTCCCCAATTGTCGGTTGTAACGCAATGGATTTTGAATCAACTTCTGTACATGTAAACATTTCTATCGAAAAACTTCGAGTCCACATAGCTAAATTCCTCAATCCGCCACCAACTAGTCAGAAAAGAACTACTAAACTATATTATGGAGTGGATTTTGAACGTCTTTTATGTTCTAATAAACATGTGTGAGGTGATCCAAATTTGTAAATAGTGTGACTTGTATAGGAATCACATTCAGGATTATTGTCTTCGTAGTTACGCCAAAGGCTAAAGAATTTTAAGCGTTAAACATAATTATGAATAATTCATAGGAAAAATTGACTAGAATCATCCCAACTATGCCTGATCCGCTAAGAATAATCCCTACTATGAGTTATTCCTGTATAATTCGAACTATTGGGGAGGTCCACCACAAATGCACCATAACCTGATGGAAACCAATTTAACCGGTTAAGATGCCACGTGTTATACTTCCATTGGCTAAATTATTATTATTTTTTACATTTTTTTAAATCCTAATAACCCCCCCCACCCCCCTCCCTCCATCTTCACAGCCGGCCAAGCCAACCCCCCTCCCAAAAAAATGTTCTTCGTCTCCCTCCGCTCAACGAACCCCAACCACCCACAGCCCCACAACCAACCCATAGCCACCCTTCACTCTTTAACTTCGGTCACACGTAACTCCTCAACAATTAACCATCCCCTTCCTCTTGTCTCTGTCCTCTTCGTTTTCCGCCGATTTCTCAACCAGCCACCACCATATCCACCAACAAAATTCTTCTTCAACTTAGCCAACTCCCCGCCCTTTTCTTTCCTCCTCCTCCCCTCCTCACCCCGAGCTTTCTTTACTTCCTTTATCATCACTGAAAACCATGGGCCCTAAACTCTTTTTTTCCTTTCGACCCCAACTTCCTTCTTTTTTCTTCTTCTTCTTCCTCCTCCCCTCCCCCCCCTCTCTTCCTTCTATCATCCTGCCTGGCGACTCTTTTTTCCTCACGTGGTAAGGGATGAAAAATAGGGGGGGGGGTGAATTTCGAGCTTGGGGGGGTTTTGGGTGATTTTGGGTGGTGGTTTGTCGAGAAAGGAGGTTGTGGAGATAGTTTTCTAGTGGCCAAGAATGGTGGGGTGGTTTCGGGTTATATTGGTGGTGGTCGGGGCGGCGTTCAGATCTGGGAAGGGTTTGCTGACGTGGTTGTTGGGGGTGGGATGTTTGGAGGGGTTTAATTCCAGGTGGCTGGCATGGTTGGGTGGTGGTCGGCTTAGTGAAGAAAGATACTGGTTGTGGGTTGGGAAGGGTGGTGCTGGGGTGGGGTGGGGAGGGGAAGGGTGATGAGAGTTTTTTTTTCTTTTTATTTGGGCTCAGAGAAAGAAAAAAATTAAAAAATTAAAAAATTTACCTGGTTAACAGGTAGCAAGTCATCTAGGAGTGTTTGTGGCAGACCTCCCTCGATAGTTGGGATTATACAAGAATAACTCATAGTAGGGGATTATTCTTGGCGGATCAGGCATAGTTTGGATTATTCTGGTCAATTTTTCCTAATTCATATCCATCTATGTATGAGAGTATTGTTAGATTGAAGAAAATTGTTTTATGATATATTGCTATACAACTTACAACTCGCGATAATATTTAATTTCCATCATTTAAGCCCTTAGGCTCCGTTTCATAGGATGTAAACTATTTTCTTGGAAAACTGTTTTCGTCTATTTTCAATTTTACGTGATTTGGTTTGCAAAGGACTGCAAAATAGTTCTCGCTATGATGGAAAACCATTTTCCCTATTACTCCCTTGCATACAATTTCCTATTACCTCCTTATTTTCCCTTTCATTTTCCTTTTGCTCCATTTTCTTATATGATACCTAACACGGAAAACTAATTTTACAATTGCATTTTCCGTCATAATTTATCTTCCATAAAAATCATTTTACATTGAAAATGTTTTACACCCTATCAAACAGAGTCTTAAAGAAGAATGGAGATTTGAGATTGAAGTGCACGTGAAAAACTAAAGATGGGAAGACTAAAGAAAGCCGTAGATACTAATAAAATCACAAACTTCTCACAATTTAATCTCGAATCCAATCGGTATTTTTCTATTGGTTCAGTTCAACATCTTCCGAATTGCATTTATCCATATTTATTTCACATTTCTACATATGAGTACATGTACTAAAGAAATTACAACTTATTACATCAAAGGGAATTTGTAATACAATCAATGGAAAGTTTACAAATAATATAATAACACTCAATTATCAATTTGTAGATGTATATGATTGATGAGCGCAGCGAAGAGTCTTCGAAACAAATGAGGACATGAAATGTGGTATGCGTATGGAATCCATATATATAATCAAGATCCACTAAGAACCACAAATTACTCCTAGAATATATGTCAAAGGCTTATTAAAGGCCATGACTTAAAATTGATATTATAGATCACATTCACATCCTATTAAGACAAAAATCAATCAAAACCCAAATCTGCGCAGCATTAATTCGGTCAGGCCTCGATTTAAAAGGCTCTTTTGATCGCCTGAAAGAAACTCAATCAAAGCAGCCTGTTTTGCGACCTGTAACAAAAACATACCACTGCAAGATGCTGTATTAGGAGAAGAAGCTTCAAAAAGTATAGGAATAGTTCTCTTTTCTTCAGAGCGAAATAGAAGAAACCAGAAAGTGGAAAGTCGAGGTATGCATTTCATTGCTATTCGATATGAAAGTAGAGCACATTACAGTTGACTGAACAGCATACGCAGACCGACCCCCCTTCCGAAATAGAAAGGTTACCAATGGATTACATTTTGAGTTTCCGGAATTGAACAAAAATCTCAATGACATTGGCGAACCCCTAAAATGATAGTGTTTCAGAGCATGAGGCCTGACCACATCTCAATGTTCTCTAGAGCTGCTTCTATTTCTGCAAAAGTGCCATAACATTTGTCAAAAATTATGCCAAGTATGGATAAGACTTTAGGGATTACAAATGTAAATGAGGTTATACATTTTACAGGTTGTACAATCAGCAGAGAATGCCGGGCTCTTGACTGGAGTAAACATATGGCCGTCATAAATTTGAGTTTGGGGGTGGATCGTCCTTCCAACCTTTGCTAAGTAAATCGTAATTGATTGATGCAAGCTGAGATAGGTTCTGAAAAATACCAAACAAAAAAGGGGAAAAAACCACTAAGGAAAATAGGAATGAGACCATATCTTAAACCCGAAATTACATCAAACTCGAACTGAGATTCCATGACTCCCAACCCATTCTCACGTGATGGATTTAATCAATAATAAAACCCCATGCGCATTGATAATGGACTTCCGAAATATTTGTGGGCCCCCTCAAATTGTCTTGCATTGTTTGTTATTCCAAGATGAAAGACGAGCATATAAATTGTTATATTAGAATGATATAGAAGGAAAGCACAACCACGGAGGAAGAAAGGAATCTATATATCAAACATCAATGCATTAAAGAAGGGAGTTAATCATGGTTTCATTACAAAAAAATAAAAAAGCAAAGTCCCATGTAGTAGCTTCAAAAAGCAAAAACATACTCAACGTCTCAGCCCCTGCAGCACTTCTATATGGACATCACAAGATATTTATTCTTCATGTATCATAGCTACAAAACCCGAAGAATATATCGTTGGAAGAAAATCTTCACAACCATAACAAAAGTAACCCGCTATTGCACCCTGATAGAGGGCGGATAACCACCTCGCAGAGGAAGAACATATATGGCAGCTCGTGTAAAATATCTTCCAGTTGCTAGTAGAATTGTCAACTTAGCTGATTTACGCCTTACTAAAAAAAACGTAGTCATGATACAAGTAAAAGAAGGTCAACTTATTTCTAGCAGCGAGAGCCCCCTAGGCCCACAGCAAGCAGAAATGTCAATCTTGACTCTAACATTTACCTATGTATATTTTATGAGCTACCGAGACAAGTTGACAGCTAAGCCATAATACATTAGCCAAACTACAGTTAGCAACAAGATAATGTCAAACAAAACACAAGGTTCGGAAATATGATACCTGTCAACACCATGAAGATTATAACCAAAAGTTTTAATCCTAAATAAAAGAAAAATAGTTCAACCTTGACGTATAGAAGTGGAGGTAGCACTATGGACTACTTTTTGCCAAGGGAATGCTGGACAAAAAGTTATACGACTGCAAGGTGATACCGGGTGAAAGCACGCCACCCAACATAGACTAGTGGT